>JAUZNK010004507.1:0-10398 GCA_035046665.1 Euphysa ruthae | reverse complement strand
CAACATCGGAGATGCTGAACCTTTTTTCGGCAACAGGCCACATTCACTACACCAGAAGCGCAAGAATGTATATCCAACAGATTTAGACTTGTCATCCAAATACTCATACCTGTTCAACGCCTTCTCTACTGGAAATCACGCTGTTAGAAGGTCAAACCGATACTGGGCTGGTTTATGGTCCGATCTCGTAATCGAGCAAATACTAATGCGCTCGATCAAAAGCAGAGGTGGTTTGACGAGTGGCAGAGGAATGGAGGAGAACGTTCGTCAGCTTTGGATCTCAAGTATGAGCTATTGTGGTGCTGTTCATGATTCTATGACAACCCTGACTGGAATAAAAGTGGCCAACAGTGAACAACATCAGGAGATGGGGTTTTCACGAATAAATACGGACTACCAAGATTCAATAAAGTTCTTTTGCTGGTTGGAGAAAAGAAACCCTTTCAATTATGAAGATTTCTACTTACACTCATTGTCATCAGGTATGATTTCAAGGAAAGACAAGGACAACGTGAATTGTGATGAAGCAGAGGCTATTGGTGAGACGATTCAGAAAACCTTGGATGACAAATCATTCACCGAATCAAAAATCAGACGCAAACATGAGGTCAAGTCTTTAGCTGTCATCCAAAACACAGTCGACATTGACGACGAAGCAATTGCTGTATATTCGAAAAGCCTTTTTACGAGACTGGTGGCTGTCGCACAAAGGGAAGATGTTGAGAAATATTTTGAATATGAGCTGACGCAATTTCCTGAAAGCCTATTTCAGAGGGGACTGATGAGGAACCCGGATAAAGCATCGCTACGAACGACCATCCTACCAGAAAAGAAATTTTGCTCCCCCATGTCAAGTAATAAATATGATGGTGGAGCGTTACTCCATCGCGTAAGTTGGAAGTAGCGAAGAATCATGTTGATTATGTGAGAAGTAACTACGGCAGCTGTTACGTTGTCTTTGATGGCTACAACAACCCTTACTCGATAAAATCCAACGAACATGAAAGGCGAAGAAAAACTCATGGATCTTGCCCTGACATTGATAATAATCATGAAAACGAATCAAGGTACAACGGAGAACGTTTCCTTTCGAATTGGAAAAATAAACAACAACTGATTGCCGACTATCTTCTTCGTAATGGTCAAAATTTTCACGTTTGTGAAGGCGATGCTGACACCAAGATCTTTTCTACAGCTTTAGAAGTGGCAAAGAATGTTACAACAACTGTGGTTGCTGATGATACTGACGTCGCAGTTATGTTGGCATATCACTGGTCAACTGACTTGCAAACACTGCTGTTTCTTACTGAAAAAAATGTTGTGATATTGGCAAATGTCAACAAGAGTTGTGCAGCAATAAAAAAGAGTTTTTGTTTATCCAAGCCTGGACTGGATGTGATTCAACATCAGCTATCTGCGGAAAGGGAAAAGTCAATTTCTTCAATCTCGTCAAGAAATCAGACCTTTTGCGTGAAATTTCCGAAGTTATTTCTGACTTTTGGTCGAGTCAAGAAGCTGTTCAAAAATTATCAACTGAAACATTTCCAAATGTTTTATGGTGGATAGCCTGACATGTCGCTTTCAACTATAAGGTACTCTTTTCTCTAAAAGCACAAATTTTCATGCATTGATTTCAGCATTTAGGCTGAAAACAATGCACAAAATTGTGTTTTTTTTTTCAGTTTCTGTAAGCATACTTTTAAACGGTTAAAGATTTTGAAATTTCGTCTTCCGTAGTCAACGTGTTAAAGGGATAAATTGAAACTGGGACGGTTGCCGAAACCATGCAGCTGTTTAAGTTACTTTTAGTTATTTAAATTCTGGTGATTTCACTTTTCTTTTGTTCAGATACAACAAATACCTTGAAATGGTTTGTAAAGGTGTCATCCAGCCAGAATGTTTGCCCCCAACATCAGATGCCGCAATTGAGCATGGTGCAAGAGTCCATCTTCAGGTATATACTTTGACATATTAATTTCGGTTGCGTACCTTTTGAAATCATATATAAGTCAGTTTGGATGGCTAATGTCTTCATATTATCATCTCTCGTTTTAACTTGTTGACACCGGAAGTATTTCAAAATTGAAAAGTTTGCATACTGAAATTTTTGATATGTGTCCAACTTTCTAACGCTGCTGTGTGCTACACAGAAGACTCAACCCTGTCATGTTTTCCATGGTTTAAAAATCACCTGAATTTGTAAACTTAATTTTGAGGTCACAAGTAATGGCTGCTCAAATCAGAAGCGGTTTTTCGACCTTTCCGAAACGTATATTTACGCCCGCCGGCCTAAACTTGTTAAATTATCTTCAGGTTGTTCAATGGAAGACCTTAGACGAAGGTATTCTACTACCAACTGAATGGGGATGGGTGAAATCTGAAAAAGGGATGCGGCCAATTCGAATGAAGAAGGAGATTGCACCATCAAATATTTTGAAAATTGTGTGATGCAACTGTCAAATATAAATTTATACTAGTAATAAAGTAATAAAAAGTGCAAAAAATAAATTTATACGGTTTTGTTTAAATATGAATAGTGGCGCTCATATTGGTACTGAGCAGTATTAAGTCATAAATTGGCTGACTGTTGATATGGGGTCTAACCAGGGAGGGTTTTGGTGCACATGGATTTAAATTCTGGTGTAGACCCAATTTATGTGACAAGTAATTAAAGTTTCTGGGAATAGAAGACTTCCTTTCTCTACGCAACAGTAAATCTAAGACTAGATACACACTTGAGAAAACTTGCCATGGGAAAAAATTGTTTGTCATCAAAAGGTCTCTTTATATGAATAGGCTTTTTAATGAAATAAAATCCATCACATGTTATAATACATTTAAACATAAGATCAATGAAACATTTTTAACCTCTTTGGATATAGTTTACAGACCTAATAAATATAGAATATAACTCTATAAAAAACCACCTTTTAAATTTCCACATATATTTATACTTATATGGCTGAACCCGTTTTTGTGTGCTATGTATAACGGGAACACAATGGAAATATTGTTGTGACAGACAATTATTGCGTTTATCTTTGCTACCATTTGTTTTTTATCGTAATGTTTATTTATTTTTTTCTTTGTTTTCTGTTGTCTTGTAATTTTCATAGCTAATGTACATTTGTTTGTGGCAGAATAAATACTTACTTACTTATCTTCCTCTTAGTTAAAAGTCCAACAACGACTTCAGACAATCTAAAATCAAATTAACCCAATGTTTAAAACAAATGAAAACTAACTTTGAGTTTTGAACGGCTGTATCAAAACGAGAGACAGAAATCTCTTAAACAAAGAGATTAAAAAAATTTTTTAAACTGTTTAACTTTATTGATGTATAATGTTTTAAAGTTTGTCAACAAAAAAATCTTCTGAACATTTAAACTTTAAGTCTAATTTACCCCTGATAATTTATCCCTAAGCTAACAACGGCACCTACAGAACGGGCTTAAATGTTGAAGATAAAATTAAGACTTGCTAGTAAACTAATTTAGGAAAAAACAATACTAAAACAATACTAACTCATGATATCATTATAGCGTCCATTACTACTATGTATTTCTTCTAATTTCATACGTAGTGCTTCATTTGGCATCATATTTAGTAGTTCATTTTGATAATCATTATGAGTGAAATTTCTTTTGGAAGATATACTAACTAACCTATTTCTTACGCTTGAATTGTCAATACTTAACAATTGCGTAAAATTGTTATTTTCCTTTCCAGAACTTGGAATAGTGATGGCGGTTATTGGTAATGATGATGAAGGGGTCATATCCTCTTGTAGTAGTAGTTTATAAAATTTAAATTACTCAGTCATTGTTGTTACAATGGATTGAAAAAAAAGAAGATGTTTCTTCCTTTTTTATTTGAAATTGGGATGATTAGTCCGAATGAAAAATTCCGGCTGAATTATGTTTGGAATAAACAAACATTTGATTCTTATGCTCGTCAATTACAATTTACTGGGAGATTTAATTTTATAAAAAATTATTTTAACAGTGAAATAAAAAATTTTGATGACGTTTGAAGAAAGACAGGTTTCACAAATAAGAAAGACCGTTGAGTTAATATTATTCTTTTCTCTGGCACATATCTCAGGACAAATTTCAATTACAGTAAGACAAATGTTTACTTACTATGTTTATGTTCGAGTGTGAACTTTCTTGCAGTTGCTCTAGCTTTATTTACCTCAAATCTGTTGCAGTTCATTTGTTTTCAAATTTATAGATAGAAAAGTCTGAAACACAGACAACTGCGTATTTAAACGATTTTAAATCTTGAAGATCACTCTTTAATGACTTGGGATAAAATTTTCAGTAAGGATCCAAAAAATTTCCAAAAAAAGTTTCAACGAAAGCGTTAAAACCGTGGTGTTAGCATCATGACAAGGCTCACTATTCGATCAAAACCTTATTCATTTAATAACTTGGGATAAATTCCTCATTGAGGATCCAAAAACTGCTCGCACACTTTTAAAAAAAGTTGCAGCGAAAGTGTTAAAGGCGTGGTGTTAGCAAGACAGCGCTCACTACTCGATCACATTCTTGTCCAGCTCACATCGATAAGAACGTTGAGCACCCGGGGTAAGTTGTTCGTATGACTTTGAAAACATATAAAAATGCTTGTGGGAAGCCCTCTGAGAAATCAAAAATAATTGAGTTCCATGTAATTTATCAAAAATTATTGAAAATCTAATAGTGAGTTAGGAAATGAAGATTTCAGTTAATTTTTCGATTTCAGACAAAATTTATCGCCGTCAAGAGTTCGACTGAAATCGAAAATATTATTCGATTGCAATCAGACTTCGATTAAAAAAAAGTCATAATCAAACTTTTAATTGAAATATAAAAATATTTTCTTGTTTTTTACTTTCATGATACGTATAGTCTAAAGTGAGTGTATATCCTAAAATTAAACATTGCCCCGAGCTAAATTCGAACATGTGAATACTTAATCTCTCAAGTGCTTTTCTTTATATTTAATTTCGAGTCTTTAAATGCGGGTGTTTCATAAACTGTAAGTTAAATATAAATTTATTTTAGCTTGAAATATGTTTTTAAATCAAAAAAAAAAAAAAAAAAATATATTTTTATTTCATAATTTATGCGATAAAACATGAAATCATTTTTTTTTGTATAAACTATTCATCGAAAACACCAATTTGACCCGCAAACGGTGGTTTGGTCGGAGTTTGGAGTTGGGAAACTGCCAACTTGAATCTCGATTTTTCAAAAATCAACAGCCAAAAACGCTAGGAAGATCACGATCAAGAATATATTAGAAAAATAATCTGTAAATTGTATCATTAAAACCGTGCTTTGCCATCAGAAAACGAAGAATTATATAAATTCAAGTTACATAATAAAAGATTTTCTGCGTCTTCGAACTTTAAAGTTACTGGAAATGTGAAGTTGTGTCAGATCACGAGCAAATGCAGTAAAAAATAATGTCGCTATAGATATGATAAGAATAAATTCTTCACTAACAAAATTTGCAATGTTAAAAATTTTTGCCAAGATGAAAGACCTAACGTAGCGTTTACGTTAGCAATACCTCGGGCAAGCCTTAAAAAATAAGGAAAAGCAGGGTGAGGCTTTTTAGAATTATAAGCAAATAGCATAACAGCATTAGAAAAGAAAAACAAAGCATAATGAAAGAATGCAAATGGGTTTGGATAAATCTCATAGCAGCAAAATATAAAATAAAATTCCAGGACTCATGCAATTATTTCGACCTGCAAATAACATCTGCAGCAATTAAACAAAACACACAGTTACCAGCTTAAAAGTATGAGTTATATTAGTTAAAGATCTAGGTTATGGTTTGAACATACTAGTTAAATAAAAGCCGTAGAGGAAAACTGTCGTAATTTATCAGTCATTTTTATAGAATGAATAAAAATTCCCACAAATTTTCTTTCCTAAGAAACTACGTTTAAGTGTTGAGGTAGGAAAATCAAACTGAAGATCATTAATTGCAGTATTCCAGTCCGAAATACAACGGGATGTTATCAATTCAGATTCATACTTTGCTGTTCTATTCCGTGAATAATTTAACTTTTCTTCCAAGGCACCTCTAGTTGCATGGTTAGCTATGTTGCCCAAAGTTGTAAAATAATCTGAAAAAACCTTTGGAAATGACTTGTTAAGACCATCAAAAACAAAGGGATTATTATTAAGTGTGACTAAGCCTTTAAATTTAAGTATTTTTGAGTTAAAGTAAAGAATATTACAGTGATTGTCTCTAGAAGCTAATTTTAACAGTTGTTTTGAATCTTCATGATTTCATTAGCAAATTTATTAGACTGACCACAAATTACACAAGAGTCAAAAGTAGCAAAATAGATAATATAACCAAAACGTCTGAGTAAGTCAAAGGAGAAACAGCGGAACAGTGCAAAAAGAAACTTAATTTTGATGGAAGGCACTCCCTGATCTTTTTAAACGACTGAAAATGGACTGGAAAAATGAAGAAGAGGTGTAAGGTTTCTGGTCTATGGTTACAACATTTCATATCATCAAATAAATAACTGATTCTTAATAGTGAAGTGAAATTTCTAACTAATTATAAACAATCAAAAACTTATAGCTATTTCAAGAGCAAGGCTTGCTAGGACAAATACTATACCATCAACTGTGATCCAGCCCTTATTGTTTTATGAAGAATGGTTTCCTTCGTGTTCAGAGAAATGTTTTCAAACCTTTTAAGGTCAAAGATATGAACCAAGACGATTTTGTCAACAGAGGAAAGCAACAAAAGAAGTTTTGACATTACAACTCAATTAAAGGAATGAAGTCATGAAATATGAAACATGATAGAATAAAACTTGTGAAAGTGTCAAAAAAATATTTTAATATAATAAACACACAAAAAAAGTGATTGACTCACCAGTGATTGATTCATTTATTTCATATGTAACATTAACAACTAATTCTGCCTCACAATATCATGACGCCAAAACGAGAGAAGTATTAATTTATCTAATTCCTTTAGGTTCAAAACAAGAGGCTTTGCAGAAGCGGAGAAAGCAGATGGTTGATGTTAGATTTCCTTCCATAAAACATGTCCAATACTCAAACCTAATAGAAATTCCATCTTTCTAATAGGTTTGCAGATTTGGATATAAAAAATAACTGCATAATCACTGGAAAGGATTAATTGTGTGAAACTTTGTATGTACTTTGTACATTTATTTGTGGCAAAAAAAAAATACTCTAACATGTCTAGGAACAAAATTATTTTCAAAAACTTCACAAACAAATTACAAATTTTAATATTTAATAACATATTTTAATGAAAGTTTTGAAAGTATTTCTCAAATTATCTTAAAAAGTCACATTAGGAATGTTAAAAACAAAATTAGATATGTTCGTAAAGATCTCCTGACTTCAAAATAAATATTTGGTTTACCCAATAGCTGCTGTCTAAAATATTTTTACCTCTTGTATTTTTTATTTTAGTTGATAAATTGATCAAAGCACATCTAAATGCAGTCCTAATATATCAATTTTATTAAAACTTTCATATTTTCAGCGTGTTTTCATAGCCCTGGAATTATCAACCATACACTTTGTTATTGTAGACTACAAATACTGCCATTTATTTTACTCTGGTTTCTTAAACATGCTGCAATGTTACTTCGTGTTATTAATGTTGATGGATGATTAATTCCAAGAGCACTTTTTTGTTCTTCTAAAACCTCATTATACTTTGTGAGTGCTTCTTCATATTTACCCTGACTATGTAAACAGGTTGCGATGTTATGTCTTGTGTCTAATGTTGATGGGTGATTATTTCCAAGAACATTTTTTTGTTCTTCTAAAACTTCATTAAACTTTGTGAGTGCTTCTTCATATTTACCCTGATCTAGTAAACAGTTTGCGATTTTATGTCTTGTGGTTAATGTTGATGGATGATTAATTTGATTTTCTTCAACATTTGTTTTTAAAACTTCTACATATTTTGAAAGCGTTTCTTTATATTTACCAAAGAAGTAATAACAATCAGCTATAGCTGTTAAATAACTTTCGTTACTCGCATTTTGCTTTTCTAACAAGCAGAGACATTCCTTCGCCAACCCATTGTCACACATTATTTCTACAATCTCAGGTTCAACTCCACTAAACTTACTTAAGTTTTCAACATTTTTTTGGATGAATGAAAAAAAGTGTTTCTTCAAAAAATCTCCCTTTTCTGATTCCAGCTTGATCTTCATGTACTTTACTATTTCATCAATGGCATCGTTGTTAGTTTGTTGTTTTTGTTGGATAGCCATTACTACCAAGTCACGCATTGTGTAACCTGCACCATCGTAGTCTATTAGAGCATAACTTCGTAACTGTCCAAATGTTGTGATAGCCATAATGTTTAAATGTTTATGAACGTCCTCTATAATTTCCACACTTGCTGATTTTCCAACAAAAGAAAGAAATCTTGCCAACTCGAAAGAATCTTCGTCTAATCTTTCTAAATTTTTCGTGATCGATGATAACAAATTATTTTTTGCAATTGCCGTGTTATTGAGAACTTTTGGATGGAATTGCTCAAGGTATTTATGTAACGGGTTTGTTGTATTATCTTTAACCATGCTTTGGATGTATGAGGAGGAAATTTTTATCGCTAATGGAGAATTTTCATACTTTTTAACCAACTCTAATTTTAAGTTATTTTCAGATGAAATTGAATTTGGAAAGCATTTTTCTAAATAACTCAAAGCTTCTTCTTCGGTCAGAGATGGTAATTTTAGTTCAGAGATATCTTCCGGCCAGGTGGAATATTGTGAAGTTATGATTGTGCGGTGTTTAGGATTTCTCGAAAATTATTCTAAGATATCTATGCTTTCAACTTCTAAGTTGTCGAATACAAATGATGTTCTCGTGTCCTGGAAGTATCTTTCCAGCTTAAACATTGCATCTGAAACCGAAACAACTTCATATATTTCTATTAAAAATTTGTCTCTACAAATGCCATGCAGCTCTGAAACTAAATTTTCCACTCGAGATTCAATCCATAAGATACACTGGTATTCTACTTTAAGCTGATCTGTAACTAAACAGACAAAAGCTGTTTTTCCCCTTCCAGGAATTCCTGTTACAACATTTATCAGTGATCTATCAACATTTTCTTTAAATTTCTCTAGTAAATCATGTCTTCCTATGAATTCTACTGGTGGCTGTTTGAGCTACCACGCAAACTCCACTGGCGTTACCACTAAAATAAAATAACAAATTTAAATCATTTTAATAAAAATTCTTCTTGTCAGAGGCTTGGCTCAGTACAGCTGATACATGACACGTTAAATCTGATGCTGAAAAATGTCTCCTCTACAAAAAAATATATTTTGTGAAATTCAATTTATGGTTTTTCTCTTAGAAAAATATTCTCGTTGATTTTGATTGTTATTAAGATCTTATCGGTTGGAATCAGGAATGGCGCAAAATAGACTGAAACTTTCGCATTTAAAATTTATAGGTAAAAGGAGACGGAAGTAACGCAAGAAATTTCCGAATAAAAAAGCAATTCGAATAAAAAACATGTCTGCTCAAATTTATATCTCATATTTATAATTTCTACAAACAGAAAGCCGTGTAGATAAATAGACTTAGGTAATTTGTGTGACCACAGGTTGTTTTTTAGCTCTCCTACCAGGGCAGTAATATATCTATCACATTAAAAATTTTCTTTTCACACACACATACTTTTAAAAAAAATATAAACGAAAGATTTGAATTTGTGAAATAAATGAAAAACATTTCTATATTTTTGCAAGGTCATGTTTTATCTGCAGGAAAAAAAAATTCAAACTATTTTTTTTCATTTTATTAGGTGGGAAACGTAGTTATTTGTATTAGTATCAGAAAATATTTATTCATTGCTGTCATTCTTTTGAACAGAAGAGAGAGCCGTTTGGAAAGTTACATCTTCAGAAAGTTCGACTGGCTTTGAAACAATATATAAGTTTGATGTAAACTTTCATCTTGGTACAATCTCGTCATCACTATCAATACTAACGATATTTCATTTAGGACTTTCACGAATTTATGGGTGCTCAGCAGTCTGTCTCCCCTGTAATGGATGAAGATATTTCTGATCAACTACTCTGCGAAATATCCATATGATTATATCTGTATTCGAAAAAGGAGTGGGCTTTCTTCTTTAAAATGGTATTCTCAACGAAGGAGTAGTTATTAATATTTGTAAATGTTTAGATTCAGTTCAGAGTCGGATATAATACGTTCTTGAAGTCAAATCTGACCAAAAACAATATGATTATTTTCTCTGTCAAAACGCTTATATAATAATATATTATAATCATTGTTAAATATATATATTATATGATATTTATTATATATATATATATATATATATATATATATAAATATTTTTAAATAT
>JAUZNK010004506.1:0-10399 GCA_035046665.1 Euphysa ruthae | reverse complement strand
ACGAATGTGATGTTTAATTTACGACACATATCACGTATATGTACATTCGTCTGTGCCACTCGACCAGTGTACTAAAACCTAAAAGTTTGGACTAAAAATGGTTTATTTACAAGCATTTTATTAAATTTGTGTCAATTTTTGGAATAAAACAATCCCTAAATCTATTTTTTTTTTCAAATTTTTATCAAATAATCTTAGTATACATAATAGACAATAGTATACTGAATAAATATGCAAAGTTTACTTTGAAGTCACAGCCGCCAGCCTAAAATACACCGTTTTCAGATATTTGCGTTTTAATGAAAAAATATTAATAAAATTTTGTTCAATCTTCTCTATTGCCATAAGAGGGTGGCTCAGAAGCTTTATTATGGTCACAAAAACCTTTGCTTATAGCCTATAACTTCTTCCGTCTTTACTTTACAGGGGTGCTAGATTGTGTTCCATTACTTTCGCGTTCGGAGTGTATTTGCAAACAATAATTGCTGACGTTCGTGCCAGTATACATTTGTAGTTCACAGAATAGTTTTTTGAGAATGAGTTGACCATCAATAAAGTGTAATACTGCTGAAGAAACTGCTAAAGAAAATGTAGTTTTGTGAACAAATACATTTTTAGGGCACCTCTTCCAAATTATTTGGTTAATGGATTCATTCGGATACTGCGTTTTGCCGTGTAGGCACTTTTGAAGAAGTTTTGTTGTAACAAAGATCATGAAAAATCGGCTTGATCACATCTCAGACAGCAGTCGGTATTGTTACCTTTTTTTTGTAAGTTGATTTCCCAGTGGGTCTATCTGACTTACACCATGAATCCTCGGTACGCAATTCTCACGGTTGAACTTGCACCAGCTATTTTGACCTATAGGGCAATATGGAAAATGAAAGTATTTGCTTTACGAGATGCCACATGATAGATACAACGTTGCTAAGGTTGCTGTTTTGCATTTCTAAATCGCCTTTATATTGACGGATTGTAACTCCAAAAAAATTTGATAATGTCCTATGGATTCAAATTTTTTTACATTATAACCTGCAAAAATATCTTTTATCGTAGCATAACTCTTGCTGTTACCATCATCAAATAATTCTGTATAACGCAGCCTTAGTTTATATATGGAACGTTCAAAAATTCTTTTTTTTTTTTTAGTACCAATTGTTTCCATTCCTGTCGCAGAACAATTTAAGGTACAACGATGACTTTTTTTCCACCTATCATACTGATCAGGGTCAGTTTCTTTTGATTTTTGTTTTAGTGAGCAGACAATACAAATATGTGTGATAGACTCAATGTCTAAAACTTTACCATTATCATGGATATCACAGTAACAACACCGTTGAGAGAGGAGAAACCGCGTCACATGATATAGAAGTGTTTATAATATCAATCTCAGAGTATCCATTTCTAATATCTTCTGCTGCATCATTCATGACTTTTTCAGCAACCAACTTAATTATAGACGATCTTTTTGCCACTAACATACCTTACTTTTTTCGAGTCATAGGTTTTGGCATAACCATTAACGACGTAAATTTTTGTATACCGACATGACCTCGGCCAAAAGTCCTCATTTTAAAGGTAATTCTCAAATTAACGTCGAAGCTTTTTTTTTTTTATTCTGTGGAATTTCAGAGTAACTTTTGGCTGATGTAAAGAAGTCTTCAACAAATTCACACTGGGTAAATTCGACACAAATTAGCGAGGAGAGACTTTGTTTTTGAGCGGCATCTCCACAAAGATTCACATTCACAAAATACACACAAAAATATATCAAAAACTTTGTTTAAAATAGAAAGATCAATCAATCTATATCCAGAAACATTACTTTTTGTGCAGAAATATCTACATTATTCGTAGTGGATTCAACCTTAGGAACAGCAGCAATCGGTGCATCGATATCGTTATTTACATCAGTAGCAGTGGTGATATCAGGAGAATAAGTTGAAGGTAATTCGTTAATTGTCTTAGTATTCACAATATTTACAGTGTCCAATTCATCATTCACAATCTTTTTATAAAAAATCCCTCGTTTTTTGGGCCGAGCTGTGGAATTTTTATAAGTCTTTTGCAATTTTGACTATTAAGATATAGATGAAAACTCGGCTGCCGGTAGATACTACAAGTTAAGGCGATAGCTTTTCCAAAAGAAATATATGTCATTTTTTCCACACTTAAAGTTGAAATAAACATAAAAAATTATATAGCGTGATTCTACATAGTTGAAAGTATAAAAATATGTAAAAAAAAAAAAAATAAAAATCAAATTTTTGGTGATTTTCATGGGGGGCGTCTCAATTAATTTCTACCCCTTCATCGTATGATTTAGCAGAAACAACAGTACTGAACGAACTGCTATACCCATCCCCAAGAAATGTTGTATATCAAAGATTGTTTTTATCTTGAAAAATTTTTAATGCACCAAATGCTTCCATGGAGCCTGCAGATCCACGATGTGTGATTTGACAGAATCTCCACTCCAGTTTTTTGGAAATTGCAAATCCTTTATTAAATTATAATAGTATTGAAAAGCTCATAATAAAGTTAAAGTCATTATCAGCATCATCAGAAGACTTATCAAGATGGAACTTGTTGGAGGAAGCACAACATTGCGGTACCAATATTTGTGTTTTTGATGGAGAAGTTAAAGCGTATTGCTCTGAGCATTGAATGCAAAGATTTAGGTGGAAAATGCACGAAATATATTTTAAACAAGAAGTTCTTACGTAATTGCAATCTGAGTTTCCAGTAGCATCTGTTGCTGTGAATTTCTAACTTTTTTAAAGGTATAATTTTAGGTAAATCTACATTGCAAACAAGTTAATTTACGATTGCCAGGGATAGTTCAGGGAAAAAGCTAAAAACTCATTAAAAACCAGTTTTTGACCTAGGTAAGTTATTTTTTCGGTCAAAATATTTCAATTTTCAGAAAATCAAATTTTTTTACCATTACCATACAAGTTTAAGTGGGTACCCTTAAATTTATGACGATATTTGGGTATAAAGTTAAATGGTACAGCCAATTAAGGGGAAAATAAGACTCTGAGTGCAGTTTCAAATTCAGTGATGTTGAATTACGTTAAACAAAATTTCAAGGTTGTATGATAAGTTTAAATTCATGATCATATTTGGGCATAATGGCTCCAAAAAACTTTCCGCCGGGCTGATTCTAACTTCTAATGATATCCCTAACAATCTCAAAATTTTCTGTTAAGGGAAGATGCATAATAATTACTACAACTTCCACCACTTAAAGTAGGGTTTTTGCCTCAAATAATAACCCTAATTGATGGAAATTTTAACTTTATCAAGCAAATATTTAATAACGTATCATTATATTTTGATTCTGTCGAGTTTTGACTTCAGTGACAGTCATTTTATCTGAAAATAAGATTCGGTAACCAATTATAAAAAATTCTGAGCAAAAAATGTTTTTATCACCATATTCTTGTAGTGAAGAGAAATGAAATTTTAACCCGTAACGTAACATTATTGACACGGGCCACTTTCAAGCCAATTCATCTGTATATCATGCCAAACGTCTAAGTCTCTGAATAACAAAAAAATCCGCCAATTAGTCACAAAACTAGGGGTGACGCTAGAATAGCTTAAAATCGCCAAAATATCACCAGGGAATCGTATTATCTTTTGATATGTTGTGAAATTAAAATAGAACACCGCTGTGGCTCATCGTATAATTGTATAAAAAATTTAAAAGATTTAAAACTTATCTGACGAATATTCTTCACAAATTAATCCTTTATTGACTGATGTAAATTTTCAGTATAAAAAATATTTAGAGGACAAATCCGCCACGAAATATGGCCGAAAGATCATTTTTACTTGTTAAAAATTCGACTTTTCAGATAGGTCTACAATCTATGGAAGTTTCAGCTATATAGAATATAATCTGTATCTTCTTGGCGAGGAAGTATTTTAGCACTGTCTTTAGTGCTAATACGCTTCTAGAAACATCCAAACTATCAATTTGAATTAAATCCAAATTTTTGATAAAAACAACTCTAAAATGGATGGTCATTAGATCTACGATTTATAGCAAATATGTATTTATAATCGGCCTAATTCTTGCGGCGTCAAATATTTTATTCTTAGTTAGGTTTAACTAATACTGAATATTTCTGAGACTCAAGCGAGAAAATCAAGGCGCCGTAAATAAGCGCAAATTGCGTAATAGAAACAGAAATAGAAAAACGATTTCACATATTAAAATAACAAAAAAATTATATATAGTAATAATATTAGCAATATAAATATTAGTTTTAAGAGCGTTAAAAAAATATAAACAACGTAAATATTCTGGCAGGCATATAGCTAAATTACAAAGCTATCTTCAGATTGACGATCTTGCGCAATTACAAAATGTTTTCATAAACAGACAGTTTCAAGAATCTCGTGAATCTAGTTTGGATAGGATATAAGCTTCAGCTATTTAGTACACTGAGTAATCGTGTTTTTCATTTTTTGAATGTATCGCTATTTTTATCTTATTTCAACTAATTATTTTTAGCAAAGCTTATAGTTTTTCAAAATGATTTAAGTCATCAGATAATTAAAAGTGTAAATATCAATTTGTTTGGGTTCATATTTATTTCTCACACTTTTAAAAAATGACATCAACCATAATGATAAGCACCATAAAAAATAACACGAAAATTTTTTACGAGCCAAAAGAAGCTCGTTTTTTACAAACTTCTTTCAAAAAAAAAAAAAAAAAAAAAAAATTATGTTTTCAGGAAAATTTTAAAAACGCTCTTATCTCATAAAAAATGATCATACTCAGGTTGAAAACAGGATTTTCCAAAATGTAGCAACTTAGGTCAAATAAAAAGCTCTGTGGATTTATCAACGAGCGATAAATTAGAACTGAGTGCAAAAACGGCTAATTTATCCTCGAAAGTTTCCTGGAAAAGTTTATCCTATTTATTTAGGAATAATTATATTATATCAAATTCTCATATTTTAAGAAGATCTGGTTCGAAATAACGCAGTGTCGAATTTACCTTACAAAATGGCATAAATTTCTGATAAATTTTTATGGGGCGTAAATTAAAAGGGTTACTCTATTTGATGAATTGCAGGTTTAATATTTTTACGATTTACATTGAACCATTAAATCACAAACGTCAGGCACATAATTATATTATTTCAGTATTTTTTTTTTCTATAAATGCCTCTTGTAATAAACTAAGACCCCAGGAAAAATGCCTTTCAAATAATTAAATACTGAGGACCCTGATTATTTATATTTGTGGGTCACTTTTACATGTACAATATGCCAAAAATTTGAGCCGCAAGATTGCTTTATCAATGAACATAAGCAGTATTATGCAACCCACGACAAACTAGTGAAAATTTATCGACTATATCTTTTAAAACTCGCTTATTAGCTTTTTCACGTAGAACTGCTTTTTGGAAATGTTCTTTTTGTATTACTGAAGGACGATGGGTTGGAAAATCAGGCAGACTTAACACTTGGTTAAACCATATAGCCAACAGAGTTACGTACTTTTTAGTCAATACAAACAAAATATCTGCAAAATGTTCACAGGTTGTTCTAGGTGCAACGCCTCCAATACACAACAGCGACGTTCTTAATAGTTCTGGACCCATTAGTTCAATCATCTGTTTGCTATTTGCATGTGAGCCTGCAGCATAAATATAAGTGGTGAAGAAATGGCAAGTATTTTTAATTGTCATTGACTCTTGACATGAAAGAAGCGATAAAGCCGCTTTAAACAATTTTGAATGTCTTTCATTGTCATTGATGACAAAGATCGGTGCAGTTTTGATGACTCTAATAGACATTTTCATAAAGCTTTGGTTAGTATCAGGATAATTAAGAAACTCATTGGTCTCAAACAAGTGCATACAGCGATCAAATAGATTGATAAAAAATTTGTAAATATTTTGAGTTAAGGTATTCTCCGTGCCAAACATACCAATAATTATAGTGGATAAATCCAGAACATGATGAAAAGGATGGGCTTCAAACATCATTATTAATAAATTGGATGTTATATCTACATAGTCACGCAAGTCTTCTCGAACTACTTCAAATGCTTTAGAGATACATTCAGTTACAGCAATAATAATCTCTTCATATAGAAATCTTGGTTTGACCCACGGCAATAACGGTATCAACCTACAGTAGATCATACTTACTGGATGAATTTCTGAAATTTCAAATGGATCAAGTGAACGGAATAAAGAGGTACACACGTTGAAATAATAAGCAAGTTTTTTGTTAGATTCCTGAGATATATCAGAATCTTTAAGTACGTATTGTAAACCTTGAAATAATGGCATAACAAGAAATTCCAACTGTTCTTTCATTAAGTTAGTTTTTAATGCTGAAATAACAAAACCTGCAATTTCAAAATGACGAATGGTAAGCTTACTACATTGCGACAAACTCTCTTGTACCTGAATACCATTATGACAGGATTGAAGGATAGCGCTTATACTTTCCTCGTCAAGCAACATCGCACATTCACGACATATATCTTTTAAGGAGATACTGCACGAAGTAGAAGTTTCTTCGATTGATATTCCTTTCAGGAGCAATGGGATCACCATTTTAATATGATCAGGGTGTAGATTTAACCATTCTGATAGTGAGCCTAAGAATAGCACCATTGTATTGAGAACCATAGGGTGATCGGGTATGTGCCCAAGCATTGACAGTATACCAGGGAGATATACCGACTCATTAGTGTCGAGTGCTTCAGAGGCGCCCTGAAGCAGATGTAGTAGAGCTTCATACTCTTGCCACTTAGAAGAATTATCTGAAAATAACAACTACAATGATCTAACAGGTGAAATCCATAAATCTGAAATAAATAATGAAAAATATGACCGTGTTATTCCTCATTTCAATCTTAATCTCATTACCGTTACATGCTTTACCACTAAGGTGGTACCTGGAAGAACGGTTTTCTTTAGAAAGAAAAAATTATTTTCAAATATGATTTTTTACAAATTATCAATCAATTAAAATAACAGGAAAAATACTTACCTACAAAATATAACCTATGGAGTCATTAACTATGTGCATAATTGGCGATTTGTTACTTTTAAAAAATATGCCATATATATTAACAAGGATAAGAAAATGTTGCTAAAACCGTTGCTAAGGCCGTTGCAATGGCGTTGGAACCAAAATAATGATTAAATAAATAGACAAATTTGTTCAAAAGCAAAAATTGTTCTATTACTAATCCTATGTTATCAATTTATTACCCATTTTATCCCCAGTTTGCCATTTGTTCATCAAAACGACAAAATTTAGAAAAAATCTTTTCAAGCTGTTTTGGAGAAAATGACAATTTTAAATTTGACAAAATAAATTTTCAGCCAGAATTTGGGTGTTCTCAATGGAGCATTTTGGGATATAAGTTGAAAACCAGAATTTTTTAAGACACAAGGTTACATAGGATGCCCAATTACTCTGCAATAACATAAGATATTGTTTTAAAATTTTGTATATTAATAGATATATCTGGTCTCAAGCAATAATAGTAAATTTTAATTTTCAAATTTGATATATAACAGAAAAGGCATAAAAACGCAGACCTATATTTTTGAGACTGGAAATTATGTTTTTGACTTCATTATTTTCACTTGTGAATGTTTTAAAATTTCTTTTTTTTTAAGAGCAGACCATAGCGACCTAAGCCTTGAAGTCGTTCCTTGATAAAGTCCTTGTAAATTGTATCTCCAATATCCTGGTGGTTTAACACCTCGTCAGCAACACTACTTTTGAAACGACATTGAACACTGAATAATTTTTGAGAAAACTCATATCAAAATTCTCCATGATCTCCTTAAGCTTCGTCACATTATTGCAAACTCTACTGAGATGCAATCCAGACATTTCTAGTGCTTTAAACAATCGATCACTAGGAATCTTTATATAGACGGTTTTTTCATATTGAAAAGCTTGATAAATACATTTATTTTTGTTAAATTTTATATATATGATTGACATATTCTTACTGTACCATTCGTGTAAATATATATAGGATGATGCTAGCTACATCGTTGTACGCTCTTTCAACCCAGGTTTCATGTTTTCCATTTAATATTTGATTCAATGTAGTTTCACCGTATAAACACTTTGTCTAAACCGCTTTCGTCTATGTATTTCCCTACAATCCACAGCACCACCACGACAGAATGTATTTCTCCCATCCTAAAAACAAAGTTATAACGGATATCCCTATCAGATCTTAGTTGCATACATTTCGCATATTGATGCAAATCCAAAAAAACAATTGTCTTTCTCTCACCTGTAACACTTATGTTGATACCTTGTACCATCTTTAAGGCTGAATACAGGGTTGACCAATCGGTTGGAGATGTCAGATATAGCTGTAAAACTTGACAAGTTGTGATATTTGGTTTTTCTTTATCCAACGAAATGTATGCAGAAAGTTTTCCTTATCCTATCCTTATTCCTATGTATGTCATCATCAACTACTTAACATAACGCACATCCCACATCTTGATTTGAGTATAGTTGCATTTCAATAGACTATAATATACCAGTAAACGTTGGGAATGTTTTATGGATGACAGTGTTTTCATTATAAGCCGTTCTATTTTCACAATATTATCACTTAAAGTGACATACCACCTTCAGCAGAACTTTCAATTTGAAGTGATTTACTCTCCACGCTGTCGTCATATTTTTGTAAGACTTGACCTATTCCATGGAGCTCGGATTTGCCGTCAGGTGTCATTCCTGAAGTGTGTTGTCTATTGCAAAATTATGAGGTTTCCCAGAAAAATTTTGGATCGGATATAGACGTTATTTTCTTCTTTTTCTTTGATAACAGCATTTCCTACTGCGTTCCATTTAATCATTTTATAATAGGGGATACATAGGTTTAGGCTAAATAACATATCAACTAAATTTTTTCTTCTAGTAAACCTCTGTACATGGACACCCAAACCAAAAGTAAAAGGAGTCTCCTTGGCATTGAGCCATCGTTTTCTATATTTTAAATTAATCTGTCTGTCTGATTTTACTAGGTTTAAGATAAGTTACTATATTCACAGATCGATCTATTTCATCTCTCTCTCAGTGAATTCAATCAACAATGTGTTTTAGTCCAGTTATATGATATTAGTGAAAGTGTCACAAGTGTTTTGAAACAACTTATCAATTGCTGGACTGCTGCTTCTAAATTAACAGATTTCCTATGAATTTTTTCTGGCTAAAAACACTTATAGTTATGTTCTCCTGCAACAGTTGCTTTAAATACCATTTGAAGTTTTCAGACTGTCCGATTGGTGCATTGAGCAAGTTATTATAAGTAGCATTGATACTTTTCTTGTGTCTAACACAGTGTCATGTGATTCAATAAAAAGTTCAATGGCCATGTTAACTATTTCGATGTCCTCAATCACCCCGTGAATATCTTCCAAGCTGAATTATGGTTCCAACACTCTTAATTTACCGTGGCATTGGGCAATGTCGACGTAACTGCTGACAAGTAAAACACTTACGACGGCGAAAAAACTGCGGACGAAACTATTTTGAAAATTTTCTTGAAAACAATGATAAAATATCAATTATTCTGGAAATATATAATTAATTTTGATTTGTAAATCATTGGTGCAAATATTTATAATGAATATTTCTATCACTTTAGTTAAACATAACAAGATTTTACTTACTTCGAAGTGTAATGTATAAAATCAACTCTGACTTTAAAATAGAGTCAGCAAACTAATTATAAGTTGTTTGTTTATTTAAATAAAATGTCGTGTTTATAACTTATTTTTAGCATATTTTAAAATTATCGATTATATGTAATAATGTTGTAAGCATATATAATTATTGATCATCGTTTTTACTTTTCCATCCTTATTTTCTTTATAGCTTAACTATGCCTTCTGTAACAACGATTACCGAATGGCGTTTTCCAACACTGGAATATGAATGCAAAGAAAGAGAAATAACCAAGATATGGTGTAACTTGCACCGGGATTATTACGGAGATAAGAAAATGGCTAGTTCATCCAAAAGGATCTTGATCAAAGGGCAGGCTGAGAAATGTCTTTGGCACTACTGTAGTGAAAAACTAACAATTTCTCTGATCACATAAAAAAACAGTGTCTGTCACGAGGAAGCCCTCGTGCGATCTAAGGAAGGGACTAAAAACAGTAAACAAAGCGGAAACATCGTGAACTGAATTCAAATCCAAAATCAGACGGAAAAGAACAGCTTGTGAAAAAATTCCCATTTTGCTGATACCCAAGATTATAGTGACATTATACATCGTTTGCAAGAGCATCAGATAATTAAGAGATAAAACGCATGTCATGAGTTATAAAATTTATTGAGCGACGTTTCAGGAGTCATGCCGCTCCTATC
>JAUZNK010004505.1:0-26488 GCA_035046665.1 Euphysa ruthae | reverse complement strand
AGTAAATTCACTTGTTAATGTGGTATCGTCAAATCTATTAAATGAGATGAGCTCAAGAGAAGAGTCAAATTGCATAATACTATGTTTCTATAGATACAGTAAACAAAACCCAACTAAAATTTCTAAGTATGAAATTTAAAAAATAACATCTTGTGGTTGAAACTTTTTTTGGCAATGTCCAAACTGTAAGGACTGCCCCTGATTTCTTAGTTTTTCGCGTAAAATATTCATAGAAAATAGTGAAATTGGATATTTCTAATTCAAATAAAAGACTATAATTATTCTAAAACAGCTATAACTCACCAACAAATAACAGACCTTTAAATATTCCAAATATTTAAAATAAAATACTACTTATTTTAGAAAATTCAGAAGCTTAAATGCTGTTAGTAATAATTCAAATAACAATAAATCCCAAATAACATCTTCTTGTTTCTTAAGCTCAATACGGTAAATATCTTTTATGAAACAGTTATAATAATTAGATGAACAAAAGACCTTGATTAATATCTCTGGGGTAGTGATAGTAACTTCTGATGGACAAATCAGCTCAAGCCCACATAAAAAATAATACTTGCTGGCAAAAAACTCTGTCGTTAGTAAATAAATTCTTTGTCTTTTTTTTCAACAATGCCTAATAATAAAAATTTGATGTCCCAATATTTTACATGACTAAATTTTCAGGACACAGATAAACCTCTTTTCTGGTAAATATTTAATCTTTATAATAATAGCCTTATCCACGCGCCCTTATACCCGTATTTAAACAAACTAAACCAATCAGCTTTCTTTCTTTCCATTGAATATTTCAGTTATAAAATGATTTCCGCCAATCCATTGGTTTGCTATTACAAAGATATGTTTTTTGATTGATCGTTTTTACGCACATGGTTCGTTTGTTTGTTTGTTGCCGTTACAGCAAGTAATTTCTTTGGTTGAAAGATACATTTTTCTACTCGTTTTTTGTTTAAAAATTGAAAGTTTTATCATTTACCCAGCAGATCCTGTCCATACCATACCTTCTCCTCCTCAAATGATCACTCCTGCTGCTCCTCCTCTTCCATCTCCTATTCAAAGACGACATTCTCTGTCAAAGACAGAGGGAGATTCAAAGACGAAGGGAATTAAAGAATTAGACATGCTAGAAGAAGAGAGCAGATACATGCTCTTGGAATTGATGGTACAAGATGTAAAGTAATTTTAGAACAAACAAATAGCTGTAAGGTAATTTTTATAGAAGGGTTTGCTTCTGGTGTACTTAGAGCTCCCATTAATATATTCTCTAAAATAATATTACCTTATGTTAAGAGGGCTCATTTAACATGCGAGAGGTACAGGGATTGATTCCCCGGTCCTCCAAATTTCTTTATACTTTTTTAAAGATTTCCTTTTAAATGCACCAATTAGGTAAATCTTGGCGGGTATACAACAATAATAAATAAATAATAACTTTAAAAATATCGAAGAAATAAATATTCAGGTATAAATAAATTATATTTTTCTGATAACTATTCAATTCTTGACAACAATCTTTCTTCAATAATGTAGTACGCATAAATATTTTTTCTGGTAAATATTCTGATTAATAATTGTTGGTATAATCAGTGCGGAGAAATGTAACCTAGAATGCATTCGTTGTAAACTAAATGTATAAAACTTATAAATATATTAAACCTAATAAATGCCTTGCTTGAACAAAAGATGTGGAGGACCCAAAAATCTTCAGATACATATCAATAATTTCCTTGTTTAATTAAGAACTCTTTAGACTACAGGAAAGCATTTAACGCCTATGCAAGCTACTTAAAATACTTTTCAATTAAAATTTTAAAAATAAATAGGCTGTAAAGTGGTGATGATTTGGTACGGTCCTATATGCTTTCTGGAACTATTTTGATTTTAAACGCGAATTTTATATAAATGGTGTTGTTTTTGTTGCCACATATTCGTCTGTTACAATATATAATGTTAGATTTAAGTACTGAAGTGTTGGTATCAATGGCATATGAAAATTCCCATATAAAAGAAGTTATTATCTGAAAATTATGTTATTGGCCCAATTAAGGCAAATATACTGTCAAAAATTGTTTAGCAAATGTTGTTATAGGCTGAATAGTGCAGTCAAAACTGAGAAGATTTAAAGTGTTAAGAAAAATTAATTTCTAAATTAAATGACTAAAAACAGATACACAAATATGTAAAAAAACCTTAAGGCCTTTTGGATTGAGAATACTTTAAACCAAATTAGGTTTAAGACGGTAGATTTAACAATGAAGTCTGAAATATAGGTACTAAGGTTAAGCTGCAAAAGTTAGGCCCTAACTGTTACTGTAAACCTAGCAAAAGAAATAAATTAGGCAAGTAATTACAATTGCAGGTAAATTCACAACACAAATTAGTGCAAATGGGATTTGAAAACTGCTTAGAAATATTTTTAGAGGGTATTAATGCTGATTCAGGACAATCATCAGTTTAGCGTTAAAATGAAAATGGAAGTCAAATTGATGATATTTCTGTGTTTTGAAATACCTTTTATTGCCCTGAAAATTCTTTTTGATAATCAATTATCCTTATACATAAAAGTCAGAGATAGTTTCGTAAATTCATACATAAATTGATTTGTTAGTAAAAATACTTGTTATGAAGCATTTTTGAATTAGTTTGCATAGATTTTTATTCATACAATTGTGTGCTTTCTACTATTCTTTTTGAAATTCCAGATCAATTTTTTTTTGTGATTAACGAAACATAAACGAATAATGGCACAAAATTCCTAGTTTGCCTTTTTACAAATAATAATATCATTAGAAAAAGACAGTTTAATATCAATTTTTATACCCAACAGTTCAAGCTCGTTTTTTACAACAATAATTTTATTAAAAATAAACAAAGATAAATTCAACATCAAGCTTTTTTCTCCAAGAAATATCGTTTGGAATTTTAAAGGATTATAGAAAACCAACGGGTTTAATTCAACTATAAGTTTCCTAACAACAAAATCAACGGATGTATCACAGACATACGTAGTGTTATCATTGGCAAAACTACATACTTCAGTTTCTTCAAGAAAAAGGAAAAATTTATAATATTAAATAAAATAGGACCTAAGATTGACCCTTGAGGAACTCCATAATGTTATCTCAAGCCACTTGCTACATGTAGAGCTTATTTTTACTCTCATTTTACATCCTTTCAGGTAACCCTTTGCTAAAAGTAAACTGTACTTAGAGAACCATAGGTCTCAAACTTGGCAAGCAAAAGGTCATATTGGATACAATCGCATGATTTAGATAAGACAATTAGAACTGTACCTATTAACCCCTTGCTATCCAAGTGTCGTTGCCATTTTTGCAACAAGATTTATCAGCGCAATTTACGTAGAAAAAACTTAACAAAAATCCCAATTTGAAATCCAACCTTTAAAAATATTGTTTATCTGCTCTAAAATAACTCTTTCAAAGACCTTTGAAATTGTAAGCAAGTAGTTAATCGGACAAAAGCTTTCTTTATTTGAGACATCTCCTTTTCTAAATACAGGTAGAATATCTGCATATTTCAACTCATCAAGGAACTTGTTGTTGTTAGTAGAGGTATTGATACAATCCACTATATAACTGCAGCAAGTCATGTTGAGAAGTTTTAGAACTGTTAATGATATATTATAATATATATTACATTATAAACCATATCTGGTTCAGCATTTACAAGGATAGATTTCTCTTATTTCAAAAATACTTGGATGGTTAATATATTTTGGATATAAACTATTTCCAACATTAATACATAATAAATTTGTTTGTCAATATTTTTAATTTTCTTATAATGTTTCTATAATAAATATTTAATATATCAGATATAGATTGCTCATCAGTAATTAATGTGCAAGAAAATATATTGTAAACTACAGTTTTTGGTAAGATATGATTTACATGCGTTCCAGAATTCTTTTTTATCAATACTAACGTGAATAGAAGAGAAAAATTTTTTCTTTACTCGTCTAATGAGTCCACAGACATAGTTCCTCTGCTTATAAAAATTATTTAAATCAGTTTCCAGTCCAGAATTATTATAAATGTTTTTAAGAGGTTAAAATTTCCAGATTTCTTTGTGAATAGCAATAAAAATGGCTTATTATTACCGCAAACAAACTTTTCTTTAAGAGGAGCATGATTATTTAAAACATACAGTTAACTAGATGGAAAAGAATTATATTCATAAGAACTATAGCAAGACTTTAGCTGCAATAAACTTCATTTATAAATAATTCGTTTTTAAAATTTTCATAATTTCTATAAAATATCTTCTTAGAAGAAATCTTGGAAAATGAAGACTTAAACAATGAATAAATTAAATTTAAGTTTTTTTATAACTGTTTAGAAGCAATTGAGTGATAGGGAAGCTATCATCCGGATTAGTTTCTACAATTATTAAAATTCCCATCAAATCTTTTAAAAAATCAGAAGACATGAAAAATTTATTTCTAATAAAATTTATATCAAGATAAGACAGGATTTTTCAAATATTTAGAACGATCAAAAATATTTGTTTCCGTGATTGGAATGGAATTAAAAGAAGATTCATTATAAATATAGATAGCCAACGAAATTAATTTAATTTAAATTTCTTGCAAAAGAAAAAATTCCGCTATCCAATAAATAAATACCATCTTTCCAGAGTCGGGTTTTTTTTTGGATACTTGAGTTACACATTTTATGAAGTAAACGATTTATTATAGATCTATACTCAACTAATTCATTAACTGACCAAATGATTATGAAAGAAATTACAATCTTTTTGCATTTCGATTGACAAGCCAATAACACATATTTCATTAACAATTTTATGTGGCCTTGGTGAAATATCATTGGTGCCACAGTAGATAATTGCAACATCATAAGCTTCATCAGTAAGATTGGGCTCAACGTAACATTTTAAAGATTTATTTGAGGCACCAGGCAAAGATTTAAAGAAAGCAGTTGAGTGAAATGATTGAAGTCTCTGTGTTTAATCCTAGGATATTATCATATTATCGCCAAGCACAATAACTTTTTTTAGTGGTTTTTTTAAACCTCCTCTGCATAAGAGAAATTTCTAGGAACAGTAAATTTCAGTTTGGATTTGGGTAACAAAATTATTATTAAGATTAATTTTTTTCGAATGACTAAAAATTAAGTGAGGTAAAACAATTTTTTGTTTCAACCGTAGCTGGTGGTTTAAGTGTAATCCGTTTGGTTGTCTTTTTGGATTTTTTCAAAATTGCTATTTAATTTATTGCTCATTATTTTATTGCTGGCTGCGGTAGACTTAGTGTTTATTTTGTGTTTGATTTTAATTCATTTCTTAGGATTTGATCATTTAAACTTGACAAAATCTTTTAAAAAAGTATTATTAGAAGGTTCGGAGATTGGTATCATTATTGACTGAGTATCACACTTTATGCATGTGGGGCAAATCCACTTTATGTTGAAGTTCTTTCTATCCAAGGCATTGACTTCAGAGACCATAATTTTGCACAATCCAGATGGTAGAAAACCGAACATTTAAAACAAAATATATAATTGTCGCCAGACTGTAATGCAATTTTATATGAAAAGCAATGAGGTGGTATACTCCTATTGTAATATGGATATTGAAATGACTTATGATTATTTAAAAGATAATTAGTTAATTAATGAAACTAACTTCCACGTAATTGCTTCAATATTTATCCAAACTAGTTAATAATGAACTTTCTGAGAAAATACGATGTCCAAGTTTATCAATTTGTTATAAAAATATAACCAATATCGACAGTCATAAGCTTTCCATTCTTATATAATTAGTAAATCCAGAACAAAATAAGACACTCCTTTAAAATATTTATAATCTCAGCAATAAATATAAATATTTATATGTCATAACAATAAAACAAATTTAAAAACAGCATTAACTGATGGGAGGTTATCCTAACCAATGTTTTTGTAATTTTTGATTGGTTTATGACAGACCCATTAGAAAGATGTTTTGGTTAATTAAGAAAGGGTTCAAAAGGCACTTTCTTTATAACTGACCATTAAAAAACTCAGGAAGCAAAATTAATTCATTGTTGTGATTTTTTACCTGTTTGTAAATTCTGCAAAAGACCGTTAACTGAATGGGAATGCAAATTTTTTTTTGATAATCTGGAGGATCTTGAAAACCATGAGACAAAGAGATGGTGATGGATTTGCTGCTGGATATATCAAATATCAGCAATGGGTATGCCAACAATGATGATTGATACAATGCTTTATCACGAGAAATTGTGGTAAATACCTTGATAATCATAACTGAAGCAGCCTACGCATTCCCCACAGCAAAATAGTTAAACAGACTGCATTCTGAATTGTCTTCTTCAACATTTTGTTGAACCAAACGTGCCGCGTTTTCCTACATGTTGCAGACAAATAGAATTATTGAAAAAAATTGCCGAGCATCAGCTAACTTTTTGCTATTCGCTGTTGAGCACTCCGAGGAGTTTGAAAGAAATAGACTTAAAAGTTTCAAAACTGAAAGAGTGAAACAAAAATCCTGAATTTGTATACATAGTATTTTTCATAACTTTCCTTTTTTACATATATTTATTCTTTCTTCTACATTTTATAGTTATTAGTAAATATTAGCAGTAAGCTGCAACTCTTTCATATCCTTTTTAAACTGAAAAACCGTATATAACCATATATCTCAGAAAAATGCCAAAAAAGGCTCTTAACTGAGAGAACTGTTGGCAAATCGCAGGTTGGCAAGGTTAACCTATCCTAATTTTAAAGTATTTGTAAAAATTTTTCTCTCAGTAAAATTTCAAACTAATTTTTAGAGATTTGATAAGCAAATCAAGCATCCAATGAAAAACTATCTAAAAAAACAAAAATTTAAGCATATTTTTCCCTGATATGGTAAAACCAGGTGGATGCTTACAAAAAAACTTAATGTATTCAAAACATACCATGCAAGACTATGTTTACAAATCCAAAAATTTAAAAAAGATAAAATTTTATTCTTCTAATATATTTCATGTTTTTTTAAAAATAATTTTGGAAAAAAACCAAATCTAGTTTGAAAATTCTTAAGAAATCCTATGAGTCAAAATAACATTCTAAAAAAACTTATCTAGATTGTTGTTGGATTGAGCTGCCATGTAAAAGAATCCGCTTTTCACACACTGTAACTTTTACACCAGTATATAGATTGTTGTGGGATTGAGCTGCCAGGTAAAATAATCTGCTTTTCACACACTGTAACTTTTAGCAGTCATAAATTTAATCTGTTGCTACATGATCTTGAAGTGTAAAATAATTTTTGTTGTAAAAAGTATCTCCATGAATACATTGACATACAATAGTGCAAGCTCTTTTGTCGATTAGTGATTTAATATCCATTACTACTAAGTTGTTGCTTATCATTATTTATGATGGAATTTGCACGTCTTGGTAATGATTGTAGTATTTTCTTCTGTGTATTATTCAGCTTCAAGTTTAACATACCACAATATTATTATTGGAATTATCATTGATTTAATTTTCTTTTGTGTATTATTCAACTTCAAGTTTAACATACCACAATATTATTATTGGAATTATCATTGACTTAAATAATATACTCGCTGATTTGGCATGCAAAAATGGTCTTACCCTTTACATTAAACGAAATCTTGATAACGGTTTTTTAAACTTATTTTGAAATTGTCACTTAATGTTAAATGAGAATCTAACATGACACCAATATATTTATCAGTCTATGATGCAACAATCTCAGTTGACTTATAAACCAGGTTAAGTTCAGAAAGGTTTTTTGACATCCGTTTTGCGGTTCCGAACACTATTGACTCAGCCCTTCCCTTTTTTAGATTAATGATCAGGGCATTTGAGTTGAAGTAGCTTGAAACGTTCTCTAGATCTCCATTCATCTTGTTTTCTATTACAACAACGTTACTGTTAGAGAAATACAAGACTGTATCATCTGCGAATTTTATAATCTCACAATATTTAAGTTTCTTGTTAAAATCCTTGAAGAATAACAAAAAGTTCTAGTATATACTCTTAGGGTACGCGACATAAAACTGTATTTTCTTTGGACAAGATTTCGTAAACTTCAACTCGTTGTTTTCAATGAAATAAATCATCTCCAAACCTGGTTTTCCATCAATACCATACAATTTCATTTTTTCCAGCAGTGCTTTGTCCAAGTGTATCAAAAGCTTTAGAAAGAGCAATAAACACTGTGCCTAAAATATTACCTTTTTTAATGCTCTTTCTGATAATATTGTCAATGAATTTTGCTAGTTCTGTGGACCTCTTTTTCCTGTAGCCAAATTGATGTTCATTCAAAAAGGATATTAACTGGGAATGAAATGCTCACTCTAGATTTTTGAAAGTACAAGTAAAATATAGGACGATAGTTATTTGCATCATCCATTGATCCTGATTTGAACACTGGAACGATTTTTGCCAATTTACAGACAGATGGAATTTTTGCAGATGTTATGGAAATATTTATGAGATGACATAACGGTGCTGCTATAACAGATGCACAATCCTTAAGCACCTTTGGTGGAATGTCAACAAAGATAGTGGCTTTCTTTGTTTTCAGTCACTTAAATTTTTCATGACTTGGAACTCAAATCGATATACCGTACTAATGGGAAAGCGAGTTTATGTGCACCAAACATAGTACTTAAAATAATTCCTTTTAAGGTTTTCAGCTACAGAGCAAAAGAAATCACAAAATTTATCACCTCTCGTCTTATTACTGGAACTTGATTTTGGAGATGGTAGTTTCAGGGCATTCGTTATTATTGACATTATATCTTTTAAAACCTTCCAAAAATTTTTTGAATTTGTCAGAATTTTCTTCGATAAAGAAGTTATAATAAATAAATTTTAATTTGTTACAGTGAACTTTTAGCACTTTTAGATAGGAGCTAGTTATAAAAAGACAAATACTAAACTATTCAATGCTGTATAGAAAATCACTCCAAGGGTAAAATTATTCAGAGTCAAAAAAACAGTTATCTAATGTTTATCTGATGTTTTATAAAAGTCATCTAATCCAAAAAGGATAGTTGTCCAGCAGTAACACAAAAGTTACTTTAAAGAAATATAGTGGTTTTCCAACAGCAACAGCAAACCAATATTACAGGTTATCTAAATGCCAGTAAATAAATTCTACAAAACTGGAAAATTTCAAGAATTGGATAAACATTTTTAGATTAATTTTAAAATAATTGTTTTGAGTTATGACACTGGGATGAATATCTTTTGATTAATAATAGCTGTATTTTTTTTTTATAAGTTGAAGTTATGAAAAGTTGAGTGCTGGATAAACAAGCTATTGTCTAGATAGTCACATATCATAAAGAGAATCTGAGAAGTTTTAATTTCATAACTGTTATAATCTTGTCTAAAACTTTTAAAAAGATCGTGAATCCACTAATATAGAAAAAAGGGAAGATGTTTCTCCGATTGAAAAAAAACTATTCTTTTGATTTTTCATAAAATCTTTATTAGTTATTTTAATCTTTTTAGAACTCTAAATATGTAGGATTTAAAACAAATTTTTGGCAACTAATGTCACTAACAACTATGCAACAAGTCCTATACTGGAAGGACACTGTTCCATAAAACTATGAAAATTAAGAAAATTTTCTTTGTTTTGTAAAAATTGAATATTATCAAAAACAATTTGTGCGAATGTTGAATTTCTTCCTCTGAAAATTCAACAAACTTTTATCAAAAATTTTCATTCGAAGAAAATAATAATAATATGACGAAAAAATGATAGCAAATATTATAGCAAACTATTAGATAAATATTATGTAAAAAAAATATTTACAAGAGATTAATATAGACATATGTGTCATGGGTCAAGAAATATCAATTTGACATACTGAGTTATTATATTTCTTAAATACCTTTGCTCTTGTTGTAATGTAAGATTTTCTCTATCGTCTGTTGCTTCAAATGATATCAGACTTTCAGGTTCCTACAAACGCAAACAAAAATTTTGCATTCACTCAAAACTTTAGATTCAAAACTCAAAGTGAACAAATTAATGCAAAAAATTCCTGTAACACTAAAATGATCATTGAAAAACCTATAAAAATAAAAGAAATCACAAAATTTTAATAAAATTAATGGTTAATTGAAGGAAGAAAACAAAGGAAATTAAAAAAAGATTTTAAGATAGTTTATGAAATTACACATAATTGACTATATTATATTTTGGGTAATGAACAATGAAGACCCTTGAAATTAATATCTTATCACCATTATACAAACCTGGTTATAAATGTCGTCGACCGTAAACACCATCAAACCCCATAATTTTCAAGGTGTCTTAAGAAAAATTCACCTGCTTTTCTAAATCTATACATCAAATATTACTTTAAAAATTTTTTAATTGCTTTTGAAAGTTCAAGCAATAAATGATATTTCATCTCAGTACTCAAATTTGCATTTTTCATAAGTTAGCCACACTTGATTTTTTTACACAACATGGACATATAACGTAACTTAATCAATAAGTTTATAAATCTAGGGATAAGACTTTGAACATATCAGGCAGTGTTTGAAGTTAGCATATTCTCTAAATCAGGGGTTCTTAAACTGACTAGTTTTAAGGGGTCCATGAAAAATTTTGTCACATTATCCGATAATGATTATCGATAATAGCATAATACCACGTAAAATCTAAATTAATGCTGATGATTTCTAGTTTGGCGTTTCCAGATATTATCGTATTCTGTTGTTAGGTACGTCTATTACATCACTTTCCACATTGTTGTTTTTGCCGCTATTTTAACTTCCTCAACTTAGTTAATTTAGTTGAGTTGATTTCATTTGATTGAGGAACGGCAGCAGAGTGAAGTCACAAAGACACGCTTAAAATAATATCTACATTAGTTAAAAGTAATAATTTGCGTGGCTCTGTAAAAATTAGCCTTATATCTAACTAATTTACAGTGTAAATAATTATATCTGGAAAAATATCAAGAAATGTCAAAGAAAAGAAAGTACAGTGAAGAATATATTTCCTTTGGTTTTACTTTCATTATTCACCACGATGGGATACAAAAGCCACAGTGTTTTCTATGTGGGAAGGTTCTTTCCAATGGAAGTATGAAGCCCTCAAAGTTAAGAGAGCATTTCGAATCAGTCCATCCCAACACTTCATCTGACAATATTGATCTGTTACGCACAAAGAAAGCTCAATTTGAGAAAGCTGGAACTTTACGAAGCATGGGTTAATCACAAAGCAAAAACCTTATCACAATTTGTGGCGTAAAAGAAAGAAGGAAGCTTGAATTAGTGCCTTTGTTGAATGACATCGTTCACTCCAGAACCACTGACATTTCTGCTAACATTTTAAAGCAAGTAATGGAAGAATTGAAAGTCACACCCTTTCCATTCAGTCTGTAACTGGATGAAAGTTCAGATATTTCCAATTGTTGTCAACTTTTGGTTTTTGTTCGCTATGTTTGTAATGACACTATCAAAGAAGAATTTTTATTTTGTGAGTCACTTTTACAACATGTGAAAGCCACTGATGTCTTTGAAATGCTTAACAATTTTTTTGCTAAGCAAAACTTTGACTGGAAGAAAAAAATTTGTGCACAGATGGAGCACCTGCAATGCTTGGCCAGAAATCTGGATTTGCCACTTTGCTAAAAAAAGAAGCTCCTCATGTCATTGTTAAACATTGCTTTTTACATCGCCACGCATTAGCATCGAAGACTCTCCCAACAAGTTTGAAAGAAGTTTTGTCTGGCAGTGTGAAAATCGTCAACTTTATCAGAGCACATGCTTTGAACCATCAAATATTCAAGAGGTTGTGTCAAGAAATGGGAGTGGACCATGAAGTTCTCCTCTATTATACAGAAGTTCGCTGGCTGTCAAAGGGACAAGTTTTGAAGCGCTTATTTGAACTTTGAATGGAAGTTTCTTTTTTTCTAAGAGAGAAAAACATTGAATTTTCAAAGCAGTTTGATAGTGAAGAGTTTGTTCAAGGGTTAGCTTACCTGGATCTTGTAAAAGATGAGCTCATTGAACTAAGGGCAACGGAATCATTAAAAATGTCCTTTAATTCAAAAAGTTTTGGCGATTTTTGGAGTTCGCTGACGCAAGCATATCCTCTTTTGGCCATGGCTGCTATAATCCCTTTTGCGATTACATATTTATGTGAGTGAGGATTTTCATCCTTAGTTACTATTAAAATAAAGAGTTGAAACCGGTTGGATGCAAAAGATGACATGCGTATCGCTCTATCAAAGACGAAGCCACAATTTCAAGTTCTTGTAGAAGACAAGCAGCAACATCCATCACATTAGTCATTAGTGAGATTAAATCGAAGATATTGAGAAACAAATTGCATTTGTTATTCCTTAAATTTAATAAAACAAATATTTTGTTACCAATTCATTTTAATTTTATTGCGTTATGTCCAATTAATGCAGTTCAAAAAATTTTCTCCGACTAGGTCACAAAAGGGGTCCACTCAAACCCAAAAAAAAAAATTCAGGAGTCCGCGCTAAAAAAATTTTAAGAACAGTTTTTATTTAGAGCAGTTTTGTCTTTTTAAAGGCTTGTTTAACCTGTCCAGTTTTGTTTGATTGAGTTGAAAAATTACTTTAATTCTTCTAAATTAAATATTCTATAAAAAAATCCCTTTTAATACTTCTTTCTGTAAGACACAAAAGAACTTCTCACTTTTCAAGGTTGGGAAGAAAATTATATAAAAAAATAAATAAAGTATGAACTTTTAATTAAACTCCTTTCATGTTTTAATTTGTTTTAATAATTTGTCTCATTTTATGATTATATCACAATAATGCAATAAGATTATCCCTAGATACATTTGCAACTAAATCATCAGAGAAGACTATCTGTCCTCTCTAATTTCTTTATGGCAAAAAAAAAACTATCAACACTGCAAAGATAATCTTCAGTTAAATTAAACTAAAAATGCTCAATGTTAGCATTTGATAAAAAATAAATAAAATAAAATCTATTAGGAATTGGAATAATTGCATATGGATTTTACCATACGCCAATATGATGTAAGACAATGCGTTTTCATTTGACAAGTGAAATATTCATCACCAAACCAACTGTTTATATTTGATATGAGAACACCTTAGTAAATATATTGTATTGTATTATGCTAAAGGACTATAAATAATGAAAGTATAAACAAGCACGAGTGACTAATAAACTCCTTGACAAAAATAGAAAGAAAAACACAATTAGAAAATTTCTCAACACAGAAAAAGCATGAGAATAAAAAAAAATCAGTGTGCCAAACTGTACTAGTAAAATTGCCCCTGTCAAATTGCCCCCTGGAATATTACTCACTGGTGAATTGCCCTTATGATAACTCCCCCTTCCAGAAAATTTCCCCTGGTGAATTGTCCTCCATCATATTGCCCCCTGGAAAATTGCCCCTATTAATTACACTAAAAGCATAAAAGCTCACATTTAACATAAAATAGGAATAAGTGTAAAAGTTTACTTCATTACGATAAACGATGTAAAAAATTAAAGATAAAAACGAATACTCTTGTTAAATATTATTAAAATCTTAAAGATTTATAAAAATTTGAAATCTAATATATTTAAAATCTAATTTAAAAATCTATTTTAAAAATCTGTTTTGAAAATATATTTTAAAAATTTCTTTAAAAAATAGAAAATATTTTTTTCATTTTTTCATTTTAGCACATGTCTATTTTAGTAGATGAACGCCTAACTTTTGTCCAAAAATTGGTTTTTCTAGCTCATGTCTAGTAGATTCCTTCAGTCACATAATCAGCTGAATAAGATTAAGAAGGAATGGAGTTCATAACTATTGAAAAAGGAGTAAGGAAACTGTTGAAAGATGGTTTTATATAAGTTTTTCAAAAAAGCCTTGTGAATGACTTGACATCGTGGGAATGTGTCGATAGAAGAAAGGGACATTGTAAAGTTAGGGTAAAAGTAACAATCACTGATCAATTTGTAGAACAAATTAATGACGCACACCCCATCACAGGTGAAGTTTGAAGCAGCAAAAGTTTCAACAAGAAAAAAACGAAGAACAGAAACATCAAACGACACTAATCGTCAAATTCTAGCCGTGAAACTTGGCTGAGTTACAAAAAGAGCAGTTGTGAATTTGCCATCCATGAACGCAATGCGCAGAAATATTTGTGGTGTATCTCAAGAAAGAAATGTTCCTCCACAACCAATCGATGTAGCAGAAATACCAGTCATAGCTGTGTTACTAACTCAATGAAAATGGTGATCAATTCTTGCTACATAATAATTGTTTTAGGGTTTGGGAAGGAATATTGATATTTTCATCCCAACAAGCAATTCAATTTCTTAAACATTCTAATCATTTTAATGATTGTTTGCTGATGGAACCTTTAAGGTAAGCCTTGAAATATTTTTCAAGTATATTCTGTACATGCAGAACAAAATGGCTGTATATTTCCGTGTGTATTTACTACTTTTGAACAAGACAGAAGCCACAAGGTTTATTTAAGAAATTTTCAATGCCATGAATGGAAACTATCCAGATGTCATATTAGTCCATTTTGAAAAACCAGCAATTAACAATATTTTGAACTCCCAATCTTAAATTGAAATAAAGGGCTCTTTTTACCATCTATGCTGGAACGTTTGGAAACACATCCAGAATTTAGGGTTACAAGTGCAGTACAATGCGGACGATAATTTTGCATTACATTTGAGAATGATATGTGTTCTAGCTTTCGTTCCACCAAATGATTTAATTAATAATTTCGTCATGCTGTGTTAAGAGATTTGTAACACTTTTAATGCAGATAATTTGTTGGAACACATTGGTCTATTTTGACAAAACTCGCTATTTGCCATCAATATGTGGAATACGTATCACAGATTTGATCAGGAATTACGAGAACCAACAACAGCATAAAAGGAAGGCATAGAAGCTTTCAGGGGCATCTTTCAGCATGTCATCCAAACTTCTGGAAATTTATTGATACATTGAAGAAAGAAGAAACCTGTGTACGAGCATCTATTTTGCAACAACAGGGTGACCACACTATTTCCAGATCAAATGAGGCGATATGTTGATTGCAATGCACGGGTTTTGAGATTCGTCTATGATTATCACAACCAAATGATTTTAAACTACTTTAAAAGTACTGCACACAATCTAGCATTCCAAGAAATTTTATGATTTTAAAATTGAATCAGTAGTTTCATTCTGATTAGTAACTTCTTAGTGATTAAATACGTACTATTATTTATTTTTCAGTAAGAAACATATGCAACTTGAGAATACAGTTGTTTACTTTTTTAATGGTTGATATTAACATTAATTAAACATCAGTTTATAAATGAAACTCTTTCCTTTTATCAGTCGTTCTTTGTTTCTACCAAGGCTTTTCAAATGGTAACAACCTTTTGATAATTAGGTTTCTGATGAAATAGAAAATAAGTTGATAAATAATAGTAAAAATTAATAGTGCAAAAAAAAAAATTAATAAATACAAAAATATTAAGTATACTAATTGCAGCATCTGTACGCTAATAAATCATCAAGATTTTAAAGGAATATTAATTAGAGATTTGCCTTAATCAGACACTTGGCATTTAATAAAATTTTGAAGGTGTAGGGTGCGCATTATTTATAAAAGGATGATGATAAAACTAGCACAGTCGTTAAAAAGAATTTATTTGTAAAATATCATAATGAAGAAAACATTTACAGGTTGTTCTATTTTTATGTCAAATGTGAGCCTTTATGCTTTTAGTGTAATTAATGGGGGGCTATTTTCTGGGGGCAATTTTCTGGGGGCAATTTTCATAGGGCCAATTTTCCCGGGGGCAATATTTCGAGGGGAAATTTGATGAAATTTGATTGCATAATCAAACCAACTACAATGCACACCCCCAGTTTTCTAATTTTTTTTTCATAATAGAATGCTTTATTATTTTCTCTTTCAAATCAAACTATCAAATGACAGCAGCTAGTAAAACCATATGCAGTGACACTGTGAATATCAAATCTATCATTTTTGTTTGCATTAGCATTTGTGAAATTATGTTTGACATTCATTAATAAAAATAAAAAACACTACAAGTTTCATTACATGTCATCTTATAAAAAGAGCTTAATGTGTTTGTTCTAACACCTCACACTTAACAAAGTATTCTTTCAAAAAAGGTTTCTCTAATACAGAATGGACCTATGAAAGCAATGCTTTTTCTAGCATGCAATCAATTTCAGAAAATGTTGCTTTGTTAACTTTAATGGGGTTTTAAGTTCAGGAACTTAACGTTTTCTTAATTGATCCTGAAATATTGGAACCAAATGATTAGCTTTTATTTTGAGTTGTTTAATCTATACCATAGATGAGAGAGCATCTCCTTGGAACTTATGAACAATAAGATGTTGAAGGATTCCAGAATCATTTGTTTATTTTGCTATGCATTAATCCAAATTTTTTTTACTATTAGTTTAAGTGACACACATAATTTTTTCCAAGCAGTTTTTAATTTTAACTTATTTCCTGCTAAGGATATTAAGTAATGAACTTTAAATAATTAAAACAACAAGCAGATATTTTGGATTTAGATTTACTTGATAGTGTTGATGAAACAATTACTCAGGCAGCAACACTTTTAAAACCAAGGGACCTCATATAATACAGAACACTTCAAAAATCTACACTTTTGTGTACTATATATTTTTAATATTGTTTCGACAACTGCCCTATTGCAGGAGTGGTTTTAATTAAAGAGGGATTATCATTAATAAAGAACATCACTTTAAATGATTTCTCTCCACCATATGCTAACAGTCATCAAGCAAAAATATATATAGGAGTGTTTAAATCTGGTAATCTGGTAAGGCTAACATTTTTACAATCGTTATTGGAACTCACAGTTCATTTAAAGTTTCATCTGGTTTTATACTAGCGATTAAAATTGATTTTAGTGTCATTGAAAGCTTGATCTAGTAGTCCTCAGTATAAGTGAGATTGTATGGTTATATCTAAACCTTAATTTAAATTCATAATTTTTCAAGCTTCGTACTGATTTTAATAAATTTTATATGGACTTAAAGAACTTATAAGGACTTATTGTTCAAAAAATCTCGATTTTGAGAAAAGAATTTTAGAGAAAACTGACCATTATTTAAAAACCATTCTGACATGTCTCAAAACAATCATAATTTATGTCTTTGTATTAATTCATATCATAATTATATATTAATGATAATTCATATCCTAATTAGTACAAAATATGGAAATAATCTCAATAAAAATAATAAAAAACATTTCTAAAAAATTTAATTTTACTTTGAGCAATATTGGATTAATTAAAACCAAATTTTACGAATTTTGAATAAATTAAAAGAAGAGTCATGAGTTTGGTTAGTATCATCAAAACAAAACAATTATGTGTTATGCAACACCTGTATATCCTTTTAATCAGATAATTTTCAAAACCCAATCACTAGTCAATCTGTTTTAATAGGTAAAATGGAAGATTAAATAAAACTGCAGCTCATAGCCGCAGAGATGAAATTCATCTTACAACCTAAAGCCAGGAAAATGATTAATTAAAAACTCAAAGAAATAAATAATAATTAACTTGTTTACCTGTTTGTGGGCTATGTGTTCCTTTTGTGTGTGAGAAATTTCTTCTTGTATATTAGCTTTTAATTTTACTGAAACAACCTAAAAAAAAGCCAACTTGCTACAGAAAACAGGCTTAACTTTTAACACTACAATGGCTAATCCAATTTAATGCTGAAGTAGACATATGCTTTCACCATATTTTATATCTAGAGCCAGCCATTGCAAAGGAATTTCCAGTGTGAATTTGGTGAAGATACCTGCTAACTAGGTATACCTACTAGGTGATCCATCTTATCGGCATGTGGCTCAGCAGTAGCTCATATGATTTAGCTGCGCTAGGCCTCTGATTCAAGCCCAGTCATAGGTGGTCATCTTTTAATAACTTCAACTTACTATGATCTCCAGCCATTAGATAAATAAAGAAGTTTTAAAATCAACACTATGTCAGTTTTTGGTTATCAGCATGGGAAAATTTACCATTTTGCGTGTCATGTTTCAAGAAAATAAACTGTTTTGTTATATGAGAAAATATCTGCTATAAGGTTAAATTTAATGTAATAAATTTTCTGATTTATGAATTTTTTAACAAGTGCAGCAGCTTAATATGTTTTAAAAAGAACTTCAATAAATAAAAACTATAGTGATAAGAAGAGCAAATCCAATGAAAGTATTAGACCAAACTCAGTAAAATATTACATGTTCATAGTCTTAGTTATACACAAGCAAGCATCCCAGTCAATTCAAAATTGATAGCTTCAACAATGAATATTTATAAAATTATAGGTTGCTAAAATCAACAAGTTGTACTTAAATTGGACACAGTGCTATATCTTATAAACCTTAAGAAAGTTTTATTTTTTATGAATATATATTTTCTGACATTGAAACCAAAAGGTAATGCTGACTAATGATTCCATATACACACCTAAACTGTAAGTATTAATGAATTGTGATTCATCATGCACACCTAAATTGTATATAAAGTGTATTGTATGTATGTACACCAATTAGAAAATTAAGGTATTAGCAGATTAAATAAAACTGCTAGTGAGGAATAAATCTGTCTATTATAAAAAAATTGAGCGGTTTTTCTAAAGCGATAATATTAAAAATAAGTTTAAAGACCAAAAATATCAATAAAAAGTAACACATGGGTCAAAATATACCTTTTATGATCCTCTAGTACTATGCTAAATCTTAAAAAATTCTTGAGTGATTTTAATAAGAATGATAAAGATATGCACAATCAATTTCAGCATGTTGACATCCAGTAAAAGAATATTCAGTGTTCATAAAAGCATATACATATACTTAAAAAGGAATTTTTTTTTTAAAAGTGCCTGTTTTCTTTCCTTAACTCTTTGTACGCCATAGGCAAAATTCTAATGTATATGCTATATACCACCACCCATTTCTAAGCAAAAAAAAAATAGTCATAACATGTTATATTAAAGTGTAGAAGTGAGGGTTCAATTTTTAGCTTATGAAAAAAAAAAAAAAAAAAAAAAACACCATCCCACCCATATCCACACACACACCATACGCCAACTTTAAAAAAAATCATAAAAAAGAAATTTATACGTATATGATAAATAAATGTGTTATTGAGCTTTGCTATATTTCCAGACATATCTTATAAAATGCAAAATTCCATAAACATAAACATCAAACAAATGAAAATAAAGAAATAAAGGAAATTTTGATTTTTTGGCCGACAATTTTTTTCCAATGTTTTGAATCTGTTTAAACCGCCAAAGCATTTCCAAATCTACAGAACTGCTGAACTTTCCAAACTCTCCAGTCTATTAAAAGTCAAAAATTGCCTTCAAAGTGAAAACACGCAAATTCCAGAAATATTCTGGGACTGGTATATTTTTATTACATCAAAATGAATTGAAATAGATTTACTTACATTTTGTACTGCATGATATTTGGATAGCGAATTTTCGTATTCATTGCGTAATCGCTTCTGATGTAAGCTATATTGGTTCTGAAGTAAAGAAATAAAATAATTGAAAACCAAATCAATCAATAATACAAAATCTAGATTTTAATTGAGTAAAGCGATTTCTTTTTGATAAATTAGTTTGTCCCTAACCCTTACTACTCATGATGTTTAAGGTGAAAACCAATCATGGATTTATAAGCAACAATTACTTAATATTGTTAATTTTTATTGGAATTTTAAATTAAAATATTTAAAATGATGGTAGCCATAGCCTTCCAACGCAATTAAAAAAGTTCTAGGTTTTGAAAAATTGATCAAGTCCAAACTTTTTTATTTACATTATCAAACTTTTCAACCTGAATGCTGAGAAAAAAAATGGCTACTTTTGACCTAGTTTACCTTTATGACTATTAAGGTTGAAATCTTTGAGTGAGATTCTCAAAATTTGCTCCTTACAAAAAAATTACTAGTTGTTTTGTAAAAAAACATAAAAATCAAGCACTCACACTGAGGGCATCATAGCATTTGAGCCTAGCAAATAGTACCTGCACAGCAGACATCAAGGCTTAAAAACGTTTAGTCCATAGATTTTTGGGATTATGATTAAGTATCTAAAATCTTCATTTATAAGCTGCTCCACAAAAAAACAGGAAAAGAAGGAAAAGCAGAAAATTTAGAAAGACAGAATAAGTATTATCAGACACATGAAGATCTAAAAATTCTCTAAGAAAACAACAAAACGTTAAAACATAATGAAAATTTCAGATAGCAATAGCTAAGGACCATCCATCTAATGCTGAAGAAGCTGCAGGACTTTTGACACAATCTCATAACTTAGATCATTCAGGTCATTGCGATTCTGGAAATGAAATGAAACTTGAGATTGTTTCAAAACCTTAAAGTACTTATTGCTTTTGAAAATGAGGTTCTAGTAAAGGATGATACTAATTGTCAACAATGACTAGATATCTCAGTCATTATCTTCACAGCACCAAACTTATACCTTGTCAAATTAATCTATAATAACTTAAACCTAAATATAAATTATAATATAATTATAATATAAATTATATAAATATACATTTTAATAAGTATTTAGCATACATATTCTAAAGCCTAAAATGTATATAACCTATACAAATGTGTTTTTGCATAAAATAAACTAAAGAACTATTTGATGCATTGGTTAGTCAACAAAACAGCTTTAACTCTTTTTTTGTGCTTTTATATTTTGTAATCCCATATTGGACTAGTTTATTTAGTTTAAGTTCCCTAACTTTGTATACCTGTCATACAAAGTGCTCAATCGTCTGCTTATTTCAATGAAACAGATCTGCTCAACTTATATTTTATTCAAATTGCTGCCTAAAATTTCATCATTAACATTTACAAACCTGTTTTCTCTGAATGCTTACTTTTTGAGAGTTAATCTAATCCATAAAAAGTAAAAAAAAAAAAAAATCCTTCGTACCGTTTCATTAGACGTGCTATATTGGCTATGTCTTTCTATTTGTGTATAATCAGCTATTTCTTTAAAAATTTCTTTCACATCGTTTGCTAATTTATTTGTTTCTAGCGATAGAAAATGTCTAAATTAAGGTTAAACATATAAGTTGCAAATATACCATTTAAATAAATATTTCAAGAAAGTTTTTTTAAATCAATCACTTTTTCAATTTTTCAATTTTTTGCATGAAAAAATTGTCATAGCAACACACCTGAATGAATACTATTGTAAAAAAATGTTGGTTTAAAGAAATATTATAAATTTTTAGAACAAACCTGTTTTCTTTTTAACTCATTACCAGATTACCAGGAGGTAATGAAGCCATTCATCCAAACAAATAAATATGCTCAGGGATTGTCAGACAACAAAAGGCCAACAGACAAAAAAAAAAAAAGAAGCAGTTTTTGTAGCAGTTTCTACACCAGATAGAAAATTTAGAAGCATCGATAAGAAAGCAAGACAGAAAACTGGGTTTCATTGAGAACAACCGAGCTTGGCAAATAATTTCACTCGATATTTGATTGGATGTACTCAAAAATAGTTGCAATGAACAATATAATTAATATAAACAGAAGGTTTGAATTAAAAATAATTAATGTGTTACTAAGACAAAATAAAAATAAACAACACCAAATTACTGAGATACTGGCAAAAGTTGCTCAAAAAAATTCTCAAAAGTTTGAACCTGACGACGTCGGCATCTCTTTGATATCTTTATAAAAGTTTTTTATTTTTAAAATTTCAAAATTTTTTTTTAATTACCTGATAGCAATCTGTGCAATAACAGGTAAAAATATCACAAAAAAAGTATGCAACTAAACAGTTTATAGACTATGGTGAATATATTGCATCTTTGGTCTGTAAAATAAAGAAGCCATAATTTTATTGATAAATCTCTAGTTTAATCAATCGGATTTTAAAATGTGCAAAGACAAGTTTAAAATATTTTGTAAGAATAAGATTAAGGCATTCCTATATTAAATGAATCTTGCTGATTTGAAAAAAAAAAAAAAATTATTTTTCCATTTAGTTAATTAATTATAGAAAAATTTGTATAAATAAAATTTAAAAAAAAACTATTATTGGATCTCAGGAATTAAAAATAGAAGACTCAACTTTCACAAGCACAAAATACGAATTAATTAATAAAACTCATGCAAAATGCCAAATTTTAAGTGCAAAAATTTGAAAAACTCTGCTTGCCCAAAAAGTTTTCAAAATAGCTAATAAACTATTAAACACAATACAACCAAACCTCATACAAAATTTCAGCACCACAAAATCACCTTATCTTTTGAGGGATGTTTAATGTAACTTTTAGACATGGTTCCCAGATCCCAAAATAAAAAAAGAGCAGTTTTCCATAGAATAACATTTTGTGATATAGTATATTTTCTTAAAGCAAACTTTTTCTTTTTCCAGCGCTTTTTACAAAGTTACACCTAAAATTTAGGAAATTTATATTCTTACTCGGATGGCTAAAAATGGTAATTTGAAGAACCTTAGCTTTCATTTTTAAGAACCATTTTACACTATATATATATTTACACTATATTTTATCACTACAACAAGTTTAAAAAGGGTAAAAAGGCTCTCACAAACTTAAGAAAAATGGTTTGGAATAAGCATAGCAAAATATTACTTTTGTTACTTTTAAACTTATCAGCAAAGACAGCTTGAACAAACTTTTGGGCAACACTGAAATAATATTATTATCAAAATATTAAACATCAGTCAGTTACTTCAAAAGGAAAATTATAGGCTAGCTATAAGTGATAGTCATCATGAGATTCAAGAAAAATAAGGTGTATTTGCTTCTGAGCTTGATAGGCTTTAGGAAATATTTTTTAAGTGCTTTTTAAAAATATCCATCAAGCGTTTTAGTGAGCCAAGAATCAAAAAAAAAAACCAAATAAACAATATTTTTTATAATATTAAAAATTAAATCCTATTTTTTATAAGATGATTAATAATTTATACTTTGTTTTTTCACAATAAAGGGGGAAAATCATTTTTTTTCTATTCCTCATCCATCAACAATCAAATATTGACCCTCAAAATTTTAAGATATTAAGCAAAATAACTCTCATTAAGTTTATCCAAAGAGAAATTTTTGGAAAAAAAAAGGCTGACATGCTTAAAAATATGACTTATATGACTTATAACACCAGATTCCATCTTAATAGACATATAATATATAATAACAATGTTTGATTATTAGAAAGGTGACAATGCCCAATTATTAGAAAGGTAACAATCCCTAATAATTAAAAAGGTAACAATGCCCAACCATTATAAAAGTAACAATGTCCAATCGGACAATATTTCTTACATAGTCCAAAATTTCGACATGATTTGTGTACAACTTTTTGAAAAAAAGTAAAAAAAAAAAAAAAAGGAAAAAAAATAAAAAAAAAAGGAAAAAAAAAGAAAGGAAAAAAAAATATGTTTTTGGAGTTTTTGGAAAAAAATTTAAGCTCATGTCTCTGAACAAGAATTTTAATGATTGATGAATTTTGATCAATTCTGAAAATATTTAGACTTAAACTGTTAAACAAATAAAGGGATTTGCAGAGAAGTGGAAAAAAGTTTTTTTGGGTACAATTTTGGGCTAGCTAGAAATTTTCGAAAAAATCAACTTTGTCACTTTTTAGCCTTATGGACATAGGCAGGATATGAATAATAACTGATTAAAAAATAAAATTTACATTTTTTGTTCTATTTCTTCACTGCTTGAGTCTTCTATTCTTTTGGAAAAAGATTCAAGTCGGGAAACTAAACAATTGAATAGTCAACATAAAAATTTTTAAACAACAGCTGATAACTGACGGACACATTCAGTGAGACTTTTATAATGGTGTAAATATACCATCATTGGTTCTCATACTTTTAGAGATTTTTTCTCAGGAAAATGTTTAAAAGAGGGAACTAATTTTATCCAGAAATTTTAAAACAATAAACGACAAATGAAATAATTTCTGCGAAAAGAAAAAGAGAAAACTTACCGTTTCTATTAATAAGAAAAATCTTTGCACTAACATTATCGCACAGATCATTGAATTTTTCTAAAAAAAATTAGCCAAAAAGTTTTAATAAAAGTTGAATAGTTTTTAATAGATGATCAGTGAGCAAGTTATATATCAATATTCAAAAAACTTCCGAATTAATACTTTTTAGAAAAATTTCCAAATTTATCAATATTTCACCATATCACAATATATCACATCAGAACTCAAGCAAAATATTTAGGGTAAATTTGATTTTTAGGCTCGAATCCCTAAAAACCAGAAATTCCAGTACATCATGCAAAGTTTGATTAGAAATTCTTGAGTCTAATCTAAAAATGAGCATATTGTTTTGGCCCAGGTTATGATATTTATAAAATCTATATGTATTCCATTGAAACCTCCAGTCTCCTGACAATCTGAGTGGCTTAATCACCTTTCTATTTCCATTCAACACAGATAACCAAATGATATCTTGTGACAAATGCTGTAATGGTAAGTTTTCCAGATCTTATGTATATGGTATCATAGAAAATATGCCACAAGTAGAACAGAGATACAGAGCTATTTAACAAACAGACCTTTGTCCAGACTTTCCCTTAATCTGCAAAAACAGAAAGAGGGAATAATTATTAAAGACCACATCTAACAGCTTAACAAAGATTGTTTAAAAACAGTTTTTATTTCTGAAAATATGATGTCCTAAATGTGTCATAAGTAACTGTGATGACATCGCAAGACTTTTAAACTATATCCCAAATCTTTAAAAGCTTATAACTAGAGAACTGTTTGTGCTGTTTTGATGAAATAAAAAGCATTCTTGATTATTTTAAAAACTCCTTAAATAGAGAACAACTTGACGAAGTACCTTTGAGTCCCTTTAACCTACTCAATTTAATCTGCATGTTTTTGAGGAACTTATTTTTAAGCTTATTATTTTCAAAACATTTTTGAATTCCCAATAACCTATTAAAGATCTTTGAATAATTTGCTTGTCTTCACTCATATAAATGAATAGTTATTTAAAAATTTAAAATTATCATACATAAATTTGTATAAACAATATCTAAACATAATATCTAAAAATAGGTTAGTTTCTTGAGGAAAAATCTTGTAATATGCTATAAAAATTTCAGCAATAACAAACGTAACTTAATGAGATAAAGTATAATTTTCAGTGTAAAAAATTTGACCCAGTACCAACATCTTAAAAGATAAGAAAAAAATAAGGAAATGATGGTGAAAAGAATTTCAAAAAACCTGTTTTTAGGTCTATACGATTATATCTTCAGAAGGGCTGATGAACGGTTGCTGGAATAAAATTTTTCATAGGAAAATGCAGACATACAAACAGATGGGCATGAGTTAATATATTTTTAAAAAGCATTTCCTTTAAGAGTCAGTAGCTAATATATCTTTATAAATGTATTTATTTAGTTTTTTTTTTTTTAATAAAGAGGTTAAACAGACGCAGAAATGGGTTTCAAGAAAAATCTAAGTTTTTTAAATATGGTTAAATATGGTTATATTTTTTCAATATGGTTACACTAATAACTATATTTACTGACGAGTTTTGAATTACATCTTTATCAAATTCACATAATATTATTGTCCTAAGAGAATACTTATTGCAGAAAATCAAAATGAAACACTCATTATAGCAGCATTTTAGGAAACGGTTATGAAAAGAATTTCTTGCAACATATGTGTAATAATGAACAGGTATATATTCAGACTCCACTGAAAAAATTCTGTGAACAAATGCACATTTATGAAATTGATTTTGGTATAATTGTAGAAACTTTTAAATATAAGTTTTAAACACAAAATAGATAATTTAGGTCAAAAAAATCTTTCAATGGATTTAGAATTCATACATAACATGCGTATCATAAAAATGCTGCATATAAGCACTAACATAAGATTTAAATAAAACATTGATGCTTGATCATAATTTCCTTGATATCTAACTTCAAGCAAAAATTTAATTGTATAATAATAATAGTAAAAAATCTAGACAACCAAATGCAGATAATAATCAAGTATTTTGAATATTATATACAAAAAAATAAAACATAAATTTTGAAAATATAAATTATTTACCATTGTGTCTATGTATAGAGGTTCTGTGATATGAAACTCCAGTCGACCCATAGGTTACAGGTTCACCAAAGTCTCCGCGACTCATTTTTTCTATAATTTATCCTACTAACAATACAAAATCTACAAATTAAAGAATAAAAATTAGCGAAAAAATAAAATTAAAACATACAAATTAAGTAAGACATATTGTAGTATTATATAATAAATAAGCAAAGTAGATATTTTTCTATTCAATTCACAACAAACAAATAAGCTAGAAAAACAATAATTTTACAGACAACTTTTGGAAATGTTTA
>JAUZNK010004504.1:0-10399 GCA_035046665.1 Euphysa ruthae | reverse complement strand
GATAACGGTTGCTAATAATAATAACTGAAAACACGTTTTTACTCATCAATTTGTCTGTCAGAAGTTCCTTGTTAAAGATGAATTGCTAATAATCGTTTTAAACTTATTTTAGGTAAAATACTACCTCAGATTATGGTAAGTAATGAAGACGTTAGGTATATACGTGGATATGGAAATGCACAGATAAAGATTGGTGATAATGCAACTGTGCGTGAAGGGTTCACAATAAAGATCTCATGTCCATATCACGCAATTCCTAAAGGAAGGCTATATTGGCAGAGTAGAGGTAATTTTTCATTCATTTGTTTTATGTTATAACTTTATATGTAGTTTGTAGCATCACATATTTATATTTGAAAACCAAAATTTAAAAACTTAAAAATTGCATCAGGGTTAAAGCCCCTTCTATTTAAACACCTTCACTGATAGGAATCGTTTTTATGAATAATAAGTTGGAAAACTTGGTGCATAGTTAAAAGCTACGTTTAGTAGTTTTCAAGGAGTCTTATAAAACATTGTTGGATGCAGTACAAAGATGATACTGTTTTCCATTTAGGCTGGTGATAGATGATTTTTAGAGCATAAGAGTATTAAAAATTTTCCTATCATGGTTTCATTTTGGCCTACCATCTACAAAAAAAAGAAAACAATGGAATCATTTTTGAAATCATAGATTTGTTTTCACAATTAAAAAACGAGCATGAGAGACAACCTGCACAGGTCCCCAAGAAAATTAAAAATAACTTCCAAGCGTTTATATAGGTTATGAGTAGGCTCTAAATTCCAGAAGTAGGGATTAGTAATAATATGATAATTGCGCCGACTGCAGAGGACTATTTAAAAGTTAAAAAGAAATGCTAAGTTTGATTATTTATGTTACGGACTGTAGAGGAAGGACTGTAAGGCAGGAAATCATGTTTTGGGAAGAGCGCATGATATGTGGCTGATAAGATTAGGTTTATTTATGGTCTGAATAGAATCTTTAATTTTGCATGAGATAAGTTGCCAAAAATAAATATTTTTCTCTCAAGACATGATTTTTTACTTTATTTAATAAGCATGTGTAACTTCTTTGTTCACATTAACGTTAAAAATAATAAAGGCTAATATCAGATTAGTGATAGAAAAATTTGCGGATCAGATTTTTCCGACTGAAAAATTTTTTTCTTTTATCAAGAAGATGAAGTTTACTTATTTGGAACAAAATTGGATAAAAATGGTGTATTTAAAAGATTTAAAATAAGGCGATAAAAATAAATTTAGTTTGTAACATCTATCATTAAAATTTGTGAATTGAATCAAAATTTTTTGAATTATTTTTGAAATGCTTAGGTTTGATTGGTCATTTTTTTCTAGAAAGAACTTAGAGCTGAAACTAAATTGGATAGTGATTTGTGGTGAATCTTAAAAGAATGTTGAAGTTTCAAAAAAAAACTAAGCGGCAAATGGAGTATTATAACAAAAGAACCGCTGGATTAAGTCTGTTTCGGCATGTTAGGACACAATTTATTAAACAATTTAAATTACAGTATGATAAACATGAAGATGTTTAAGAATTAAAATAAAAAAAAATTTTTAAATGTTATATTTCAAATAAAGATTAAATTAATTTCCGCAGCTCTTTCGATCTGAAAAAATAATATTAAAGAAAAGCTATGAATATCATTATAAAATGTTAACCATAGTTGCCTTAATAATAACAAAGGATATTTTCCCAATAATCAACAACAATGTATAAAAAAAGAGAAGGTAAAATGAGGTTACAATTTTATTAAGCAACATTTTTAAAATCCATTGGCTACCAAGAAGGATTCACTCATTCAGCTAAAGCTGGAAAAGGGAGTGACTCCGATCTTAAAAGCGAATTGAGAAAAAAATAAAACAGAGAAATCTAAAAGTCCTAGAAAAGCATGACAATAAATTCTTGATGTTAACAAATAATACTGTAGATGATATTTTAAAATTAACTTGGTTATTATCCAAAAAAGTTCTATAAGTTGAATTTATGATTAAAAGCCTGATTGGTTTTTTTTATTTCATTTAGTGATACGTTGATATTTTAGCAAAGATTTGCCCTACTTATTAGTTTTAAAAAAACGTATTATCTAACTTGAGAGAAAAAGTTTGAAATTGAGGTTGGTCAGTTTAACGATATTGAGTCATAAATAAACATGAGATTATAAACTCTATTGTGTATACAGATTTCAAAGTCTGCGAAGAAAATCAATAAATTGACTAATCTCATGTAACCGACCTCTATTCTCATTATTTGCATCATGTGTGATTATTATTATCTTTAAAGTGATGATACTTTAACAAAAGAAAGAAACAGTTAAATGGTATAAAAAGTTTGGAGAATGAAAAATGAGCAATTGCGTTTTATATGTTATTCCTATCAAAAATGCAAGTCCAAAGAATGTTTTTATCTCTGGAACAGTTTTTTCAGTTCAAATTTCAGTTTAATATGAATTCTGACGTTTATCTAAATTGCTTGCTTAAAATTGCTATCGATTTATTTCGGTAACAATTAATTATAATATCTCATTACACGTACAGATTCATAAAATCCATGCATGCAGTGAGTAAAACCTATTTCTACAAATGAAAAATATTTAAGACTATTAGTGTTTTTATCTATTTTCTACCAGGTATATAGTGGCAGTCTGTTTTTTCTAACAGCTACTGCAGAAGCTCTGGCACCTCCCCTTGGACTGTGACTAATTCCTCTTCTTTACAACCACATCCAACTCTTCTTATGGAGCAAGCACCTTTACGCGGTGGTAGACCTAACTCTAGAGTATTCTCAACATAATTGCTATGTTTTTTAATTCTCCACATCAGAAGTGTTTTCATGGACCAAAAATTAATTTAAGCTAGAATAAAATCTACTCTTACAATATAGACTTGCTCCAAAGTAATTTTAATAATATTAGAAATGCAATGATAAGCTTTGAGATATCGTTACTAGCTTTGGTTGGTCTTCTTATTTATTTAAAATTTTAGAGAATTCCTTACAAATAAAAGTCAAGTTATTACTTGCAGTGTATATGGTGACAATGGCTAAACACTTGAAAATTTTGAAAAAATTTAAATTAGTAAAAGAAATCATTTCAATTTCTGTCCAAATTTTGATGACACGCTGCATATTATTTTTTTAAAGCTGAAAATCTTCTTTTTCTGACTATAGCAACAAATATTAATTAGTGTTTAGTTTCTTAGCTTTTTCCTATATTTTTAATCTTATTTGAATATTTTAAAATCAATATCATTAGATATTCCCATGATGCTTAAATTCATTATTTAGTCTCAATTTCTGTCACTTTTCACAAATGGCTCAAATTTCTTGACACTGTAGTTATGAGGTTAGAGTTAAGTAGAACCTAATAAAAATCATATGGTACTCAGAAACCCAAAATTTGTGGGGTTTTATTCCATGTAATTTTGCAGTTGAGTGAAATCAAAAAATAGGTTTAATCAAAAATTAGTGGGTATAATAAAGCTGTAGTGGTTGGAATCAAGTAAAAATGGGTGAATTGAGCAGTATTGAGTACAACTAAGCATTAATAGGCGGAATCAAACGTCATTAGGCGGATTATAGCTGTAGGGGGTGGGGAGGAATCAAATAGTAGTGGCGACTGGTGTTGGATTGAATCTGATTATAGTAATGGATGATATTGGTAGGTTTGTTCAAAATATAAAAACAAATTGGTATTGGTGAAATTCAAGTTTGAGAAAAAAATTTTAATTACTTTATTTTGTACTAATTGTATTTTACATTGTATTTTAAATACAAAATACTAAAGTAATACTTTAGTTAAAAACTTTAATTTTAAAAGGTTGATATAAAGCCGCCATCAAATTCCATACTACTTATGGTATAGCAAAATAGTTTACGGTCTTTTTTCTCTTCTAATGATATAAAATTTAAAATTAATTAAGAAAAACATAAAAAATTGACATAAATTTTTACAGAGAAGTTTATGTGGCATTTTCATTGATGAAAACCATACTGTTTTGCTGATTTACAGATTATAATTCAGCATCTAGCAAACATGCATAGGCTAACTTTAGTAATGAATTTGTCTTCAGCAACCGTTTGTTATTTAACTTTCAAGATTGCTGTATTTCTGCTCTACACATTTTTGTTATAATAAGAACTAAATTATCATTTTAAATAATTAATATTTCTCACCTTGGCAGCTTTACTTCTGTTTCTGCTCAACACACTAAATTATTGTCATATAACTTGTAACTTGTAGGAAATCAGTGCTGCTGAATCATAAATGTGAGTTGTTATTTAAGAGGGAATTTTTTTCTTTCATATCTGGTTTTTACCAAAAAAAGTGCAACAAACAAAATTTTCTTGAATTTGAGGTTTAGGAAATTTTTACTTGAACTTAATCTGCAAGCTCTAGAATTTCCTGCTGGATTTCAAAAAAATATATATATATATATTACACTGACTTTTATCCATTCATTTCTAAAAAATTCATCCACTGGGTTCTGCTCGCTATTACTTGATCCTAATATCACTTGATTCCATTCATTTCCACGCTATTCCACCTAATTCTGACCACTAGTTTTACCTTACCATCACCAAATCTCACCAGGTTTTATATTTTACCTAACCTTTTTTATTTAGGCTGATAATTCCATACTTTATTTGGCTTATCCTAGATAAAATTCTCTAGCTCTTGAGAAGTAATCAATAAAATAGTCGAGAGATAGTTATTTGCTCTAGAAATTTCTTAAATAGTTTGAGGATCACAATAGTCATTTTATTATTTTCCAAAATTTGTAAAATTTACTGTTGCAATGTTACCATATGCAATGAAAGGCTTAATGACTAAAAAAATCATATACACTCTGGAGTGTTAATTTGATTGAGGCACTGTTTTCCAAGATTCAAGACCTATTATTTTTTAGGGTTAACATTGCTCTTACCTGATGGTAAAACTTACATGGAGGAATATCTCAATCGTCTTGTGATTCCAACTGTTGAATTAAAGCATTCTGGAATATATACATGTGTAGTTGATAATTTTATGGGAAGATTGTCAGCATCTTCAGTAATTAATATTATTCCTCAAGGTTGGTGTAGTGATATCTATCCTTTAACTTTAAAGGGTGAAATGGAGTAACGAACTAAGACCTAGCAAATACCCCTAAATACCCTTAAAGTCATCTTGCCTTTTCTAATTTTCTTTTGCTGATTTTGATATAACATTTTCCTAGCGTTTCTTTTTTGATATGCAGTTTGATTATGTAACCAATCAATCAAAAAGGTATGATTTTAGTAATTTTTTTAAAAGTATATTTAATATAAAATTTATACATTTGAATTTGTAATTCATTTGTATACTTTTTTAATGGGTGTATGTTTAATGGGTGTATATTTAATAGGTGTATGTTTAATGGGTGTATGTTTAAATTTAATTTCAGGACTAGTATTTAAGACTAGTATTTGGTTATTATTTTGATGCTCGTGCTGCCCATCTCAACTGCTTATAAGTTGCAATAACCATAGCCTTAAGAATTAATTTTTCATCATTAGCTCTCGCAGGTGGTTTTTTAACTATTATCTTAAATCACTATAATCATAAAAAATAGATACCATAATACAAATTACAAATATATATGAAATTTTTATGCTAGATTTTTGTTGTGATACAATGTGCACTACAATACTGCCCTTTTGATTGATTGATCTGCATTGACGTGCATCTTTGTTATACAGAACCAAAATAATTATGTTCTTATGTTTTCTTATCATTCTAAAACCAAACAATTGATATCATAAATATTTTTATTGTTTAAGATTCTGTTCCACCAAAGATAAACATGGGCTCACGAAGTAACACTGTGGAAATTTTGTCACCTGAAACATCTAAAAAAGTGAAGATAGGTGAGCATGTGAGAATAATTCAAGGTTCACCATTTAAACTACAGTGTTCTGCAAGTGGTGTACCAAAACCTGCTATATCATGGTTTCTTAACCGTAAAGCTATAACAGATGACTCAATTATCCAAACTTCTAATATGCTTTTGATATTTAGCATCAAGCAACAGCATGCTGGAGACTATAAATGCCTTGCATTCAATGCAGTGGGGAAAGCGAGAGCATTCACTGAAGTGAGATTGATAGGTAAAGATATTTGCATCTGCTGCTTTTTCTTGATATTTGTAGGTATGGAAATGAATTTATTTGATTTTATTCTTCCCAAGGAGATTTTAAAGGCTAAAAATTTCTTTTGACTAAAGTTATTTGTTATTTGCATACTTTAAATACTAGATCAGAAACAATAGACTTAATAATCTAGCAACCCAATGAAATTTTATTACTATCTTGTATAAGTTGTTATTATCTCAATATTTATTTTATTGTAGTTCCAAAACCTCCCTCTGTTAAGAGTGGTTCAGCATTTTATAAGATTGCTGACCCAGGTCGAGCAGTTGAAATTGTCATCGGTGAAAAGTTAAAAACATCTGGTGGAAGAAATATCACAATTAGATGTCCAACTCTAGGCTACCCTATAATCCAATTGCTATGGAAACATGGAAATAAAATGCTGAAGGGTTCTGACAAGATTCACATCAGTCAAAAAAGACAAACTTTGACAATTAAAAATTCTGAAGAATGGGATTCTGGAAAATATTCATGCTTTGCCAGCAATAATGCTGGCGTTTCAGCTGGTCAATCTGTTGTCACTATTTTAAGTAAGTCTATTTGTACAGCACAAATTATCAAGTTTTGATTAGTTGTGAGGTGTTAGATCTAAAAAGAGAATTTTCATGACATTTACAATAAAGAAGCTACTTCTATTTTGACTTGAGCAAAAAAGAATCAAAATAATTTACTTATTTTTTTCATATATTTTGATATAATAATTTTATGACATATATCAAACAATAGCCTGGGTATATTAAACAGTAGCCTGGTTATGCCTTTTTTTTGAAGGCTCTTGTGATTTTGTCTGAACAGAACTGTAATTAACAGGTAGGTGAATATGTTTCAGATTTAAAAATGCAATCTGAGAACAGGCATTATGGTGTCCTCAGGGGTTAAACTCCAATTCCTTTATTGGGGTTTCCCCTATATTCTAAGTAGCTCCTGGTTGAGTATATGACCTTTGTCCAAAAACACCTCCATCAGTGCAGCTGGTATCTGCTTATTGTTAGGCATATCCTCATGTCCATCATCTTCATACAACATAGCTTTACTGCAATATACTAAAAGATCTAGTGTTATTCCATTGGATTTTGTCAGTTTATTAGAGTTTTATGCCAAAGCGTGCTCTTTGGTACAAATATACTGTTTGAAACGAAGCTTTCCCTTGAAAAGGACAAGCGATTCATCAACACTGACGTTTCGTCCCGGACATAATAATTTTTACAACAGTGTCTAATAAGTTCTAGTAATGGCCATACTTTATGTAATCGATGACGGTTTTTATCATTTACATCATAATTGGGTCATTATTATTGTTAAAGTGCAAAAACTTTAGCGTCATGACTTTTGAGAATATCGGAGTGCTAAATAACTCAGACGTAGACCAATACATGTGAATATTTGGCTTATACATGATTCCCATTAGTAAAACTAGACCAAGAAACTTTTTCATTTCTAAAACTGTAACGTGTTCACGATTTCCTACATAGGTGTTATCCGCTTTATCTGGGTTGTCCTCTCTGAAACTTTCAGCAAAGCAATTTGTTTCAAAAACCAAAAGTTCATAATTTCAATTGTCAAATATAATTCAACAAAATCAAGATGAGAAGGATTTTCTTTCATCCTTACTCTTAGCCCTTGACTTCAAAGAAAGGAATCTCTGGATCATCATTGTTATCAATCTTAATATGTTCTAAAATTGGCAGTGGTTCAATTATCTTGCGGCCTCGACCTATCCCTTAACCATGTCCTGCAACTCTTCCACCACGTATACATGGCCTCCCCCCACCTAAACCTCTGTTGTTGCTGTCCCTTCTAGCAACAATCTCATTGTTATTGTCTGTTTTGTTGAATCAACTCAATATTTTGAAATCTACCACCATGGACTCTTGGTCGCCTTACTGCATGCCCTCTAGGTCTGATCGGCAGGTTTTGCTCACTTTCAAAGGAAATAACAGTTTCTTCCACAATATTACTATTTTCAATATCTACGTCAAATGGAGGGACTTTAAAATTCAATCTGGGGAGCCTCTAATATTGGAGGAGCCTCTGGTATATGAGGGAAATCTGGTGTCTTAGGAAAGTTTTTGGTCTCAAAATTCTCCGTTATATCTTCTTCCTATTCCCAATCAGGATCAAGTTTACTTTCATCTTCTGAATACTCACCAAGCTCCATTTCATCATTACTATCATTCATAACAAATTTCATTAATATTTGTGTACATTCTTTTATGCAAAGCCATTTTTAATTTGCCAATATCTCTGGATCTATCATAGATATTTGCATACGGTTTTCAGGCTATGGTAAATTTGCCAGTCTATTTTTGCAAATCGCAGCCGATTGTATGACTCCAAAGGGGGTCACTAGGAAAATTGGAGCGCAAGTTATGACCTGCACAGTGGGTCACAGGGGAAATCGAAAGGTAAGTAATTACCCGCTCAGCAGATCACAGTGAGTGAAAGGGTTATTTTATTATAATAGCAATGTTATAAACATAAGCATAACTTATATGATTATCATTATTTTGAAAATTTTTTTTGTGATTTAGCAAAAGGCTCACCAGTAATCACTAGTCAAGCTCAGATGATGACTGTTTATGACACCAGCCCATTTGTTAGTATTGAAATTGGAACTAATCTCACAACAACAACTGGGAAAGCATTGCGTATCTATTGCCCATCTGCTGGTGCTGATAAGACATTATATGAATGGACAATTAATGATGAAAACTTACAGTACGACACACGGATTACTTTAGCAAATGGGTATGAGCTAATTATTAATGATTTGCAGATTTATGATGAAGGTATTTACAAGTGCCGGGTATTCACACGATTCGGTTTTGACAGCATGGTTTCGAAGATTACTGTTATTGGTAAGTTTATTTCTATAACAAGTTTCTAATTGAATTATTTAAAGGAGAATTTACTGTATTTCATAAGAAAAAAAGGTATTTATATTTAAAACACTCAGTCTTGATGCCATTTCCCTAGATCCTATAGCAAATTGAATTCAATCTTCTAGAGCTATTCATGGTCAAAATTCAATCTCTTATCTAGGATCATCACTTAAATAATTTAGCTAAAGACTAGCAAAAATTTTAATTGTTTCAAACGTAATGTAAAGAAGTTCTGTTTAGCCATTATGAGACAGATATTAAACTTAAAACTAATTTGATAATTTTTTTTTCAATATTCACGTGAAATATACTTTTCATGTAATTTTTAAAAGGAATCTCATTTCTCAGGAGACCATAATATCAACAAGGTCTAGGCTTTTTACTCAATTTTCATCTTCTTTTGCTAAAAAAAAATTTTGCATTTTCCACTTTGTTCTTTTTATTTTATTTATTTTTTATTTCAGTTATTGTATCATACCATTTTTTATATTTCATGAGAATCCTCATTATAAGAACATCTACAATAATTGCTTAGCCATAATTTATTTGAGAAACAAAGGCTTGATTTTCAAAAAATTTCAGAAATATTAGGATGGAGCCTTTTCTTTTGTCTCTTTTATAATAAAATATGTTTAAGTCAAAACTAGTTGGAAAAGTAGCAAGTCTAAATTTGAACTTTTAATTTTTGACCTACTGAAATATTATCGTATTAATTTTCACCAATATCTTAATAACTATTGTTTTTTCCAACACGGAATTATATTTCAAGCATTTATTTATTTATTTATATTTTCTGCTACAAAAATTTACAGTGTAAATAAAAACATAAAGATATATTTTATAAAGATATATCTAAAAATAATCTTTTAAAATTGTTCTTATTTACCTAACTAATTAGGGTCTTATCATCGAGAACCGGTAAACTGCCTGACTTTGCTTTTGACAGTATCGGATAAACACTGCTTTGTCTTTACCAATACATAAAAACTTTAAAAGAACGATTTAAAACCACAAGAAGAAGAAATGTATGTCTTTAATTTCTTCTTAAAAAGAGAAAGTTTTTTTATTTCAGAGAGATTAGGGCTACTATAAACAATTTTATTCCACAGATGAGGGCCACGAAATGATATAGAAAATTCTTCGTACTTTGTATTAATCGATTAATCGTTCTACTAATAAATGAACCTCGTAGAATATATTTGTTTGATGGTTTTAATATATATAATTTAAAAAAATTTTTGGCAATAAGCTGAGTTTACATTTGAACATAAAAGTAAGAGTTTGAAAGATGTTAAGTTCGTATACATTTAGAATGTTCATTTCATTAAAC
>JAUZNK010004503.1:0-10400 GCA_035046665.1 Euphysa ruthae | reverse complement strand
GTTATTGTTACTAATACTGGTATTATTACTGATACTGATATTGTTACTGATACTGTTATTGTTACTGATACTGTTATTGTTACTGATACTGTTATTGTTACTGATACTGTTATTGTTACTAATACTGTTATTGTTACTGATACTGTTATTGTTACTGATACTGTTATTGTTACTGATACTGTTGTTATTATCATTATTATTGTTATTATTACGCAAATTTTTTCAAGTTCTTTGATTAAAAAATATTTTCACACAAAATCATATTAAAAGTTTTTTATCTAAGAATGTGGTTTTTTTAGAGCTTTTTTAAATTACGCAGTATTTTCCTACACTAACAAACAAGTGCTTAAACATATTGTAACCCTAATTTTAATCTTTAGAAATCAACCATTTTTCTACAAGCATGAGCAATAAAAATTTATTTCTTTAATATTATCACTTTAATCTGGAGAGCCCAAGCAATTTCCAACTTTATTTCTCCCTTTATAGCAGATCCCTTCAAACTAAACACGGGTAGACATAACTTATACTTTTCTGTCGCCACAAATAATAAAAGGCAGCACAGTAAAAACTGTCATATATTACTCATATACAGGTTTATAGTAGATTAGATATATATCAATCAAACATATTTCCGCTTTACCAATTATATATATATATACAATAATTATCATTTTAAAAATGTATTAGGTATAATTTATATATCACTCTAGCGAAGAGTGCAAACTAGTAGCAAAAATATACTAGAGGTCATTGGCCACCTAGTTAGTTTTATGAAAATAACGTAGTGTAATAAAGATGAAATATTTAAAAAATAGATAAAAATAATAATAAATAAACTAAAGCTAGTAATAATCATAAAATGTAAAACACTAACACTTAAACAAAAAAACGAATATGACATCATTCAAAAGATATAGAAGACCTTTAAATCCACAGCTATGTTTAATGTTTATATTTGTTGCTGCATTTGTGTCTTGATCGATCGTTTCCATCTTTAAAGAAAAAATGAGAGAAAGAAAGATAGTGAATGCTGCTCAGCTGGCAAAGTGTCACTTCCAGCAATCCCCGAACCTCCACAACCACATGCAGATCTCATGAAGGGAGAAAGCTGAGGCTTGAAGCACGTTCTTCAAAACAACAGAAAATATAACTCCTCCTTTCAAATGACCTCTTTTGGTAGTAAGGAGATCAGCAAGGAAGGTTACAAGCCCACATTCATGATTCAGGGTAAAGTGTCAGGATCCATTAAAAGATGCAGTAATCTTCCTGGAGCACACTTCAACATTGTTCTCCTCTGCAAGAGATGCTTCATGAGAATAATCAATTGCCCAGGGGCTTCAAGTGTACTTTTTAGAATGCACCAGCCACAGACTACAAGGTTGTTATTGGTGCTGACAAGACACCCTCAGGCAAACACAAAGGAAAGTGCAATGTACCAACTTGCCAGGAGGTCGCCATTCTCTTTGTTGAAGAAGAAGCTGGATGCAAAAGAGATATTGTTCTTCATTCAAAGGACAGCACATGGAAGAGAATCTCAGAGACTCATCCTTCATAAGATGTGCTTCAATATCCACTCATCTTGTGGAATGGGCAAGATGGCTACCACGTCAAAATTCCTCAGACTGGAGGCAGTAACAAGGTGTCTGCCAATGATGTTTATGACTACCACTGCATGTTAAAACCAGAGATCTACTGCAGTGCAGAGCTCTCATCCACGAGTTCATGTTTGACTTGATGCCAAGATTGAGAGTAAATGCCTCCTCTATCTTCGCCATATTCAGAAGCAGCTGCATACTGAAAACTATGCACAACTTGTGGATGCCATGGCAACTTAATGGCACTGCTGCCAATGCCAGTTGTTTGCCCTTCTACAATCATTCACAGATGGTCCAAAGTATATGCATGAGCATTATGGAAAACGTGATCTCTTAATCACATTGACATGTAATCCAAAGTGGTCAGAAATTGAGGCAGAGCTCATTGGAACTCAGAAATCAGGTGAACGACAAGACCTCATTGTACAAGTCTTCAAACCGAAGCTTATCAAGCTGATAGCTCTTCTCACTAGCCGTGGTGCTTCAGGTTTTGGAGAAGTCAGGTGCTACATGTATACAATTGAATGGCAGAAGCTTGGCTTGCCACATGCGCACATTCTCGTTTGACTCAAAGAAAAGATCCACACAGACCAGATTGACCAATTCATCAGTGCAGAGTTGCCAGATCCAGACATTGGTCCAGAAAATTTTAAGATCATAAAGAAATCAATATTTTATGGACCCTGTGAAACACAATTCAACTCAAACAGTCCTTGCATGAAGGATGGCAAGTGTACCAAACACTTTCCACACAAATTCTTGGATGAAGCTCATTGTAAACGAGACAGAGGAATTAAACCTGGAGAAAGATGGCTTGAGGCCACCATCAAGAAAGTGCAAAATGACTACAAGATTGACAACAGGTGGTTTGTGGCACACTATCCACTTCTCTCAAAGATAATGGATTTCCACCTCAATGTTGAGTTCTGCAGCTCCACTAAGTCTATCAAGTATGTCTGTAAGTACATCAACAAGGGTTCTGACACAACAGTTTTTGGAATCCAGGAAATCAATAAAAATGATGAGATCATCAACTACATCAACACAAGATACTTCAGCACCAATGAGGCCATCTGGCAGATTCTGAGTTTTCCCATCCATGAGCAATCTCCTGCAGTTGTCAATATTACAGTTACCCTTCAGAACGGGCAGTTTATCTTCTTTGGAAATCTGAAATCAGCCCAGCTGCTGATTCTTGAACCAAAGCAACACTAACTGCATTCTTCACATTAAAGACAATGACCCTGTTCTACCCACATGTTCCTTTCTAATTCACCTGGGAAGTAAGATTATATAGTTTTTTAACTTACTGTTAGGGTAATTCGGAGGGAGTCGCTCATACAGAGTACCAAAAAGAGTGACTCCATATTATATCAGTAAATACTTAGTAACACTATTAGTAAATACTTAAACCAACCTTAAAAATTTAAATCAAAAATATTTTTGTGATTTAGAGAGTTTGTATATTGGAATTTAAAAACATTATTTACTTCAGTGATAGTTTATTCCATTCAGTGACGCACTGATATTTTATTGCGTTTTTACCATATTCATGCTTTTAAATGTGAAGGATGTAGGTATCTTTACTATAAGAGAAGTCTTTAAATGGATTTGGTAGACTAAACGACAAAGATTCAAAACATGACAGAGGCATTTTTTAACTATGAAAACTCAAAGAAACGTCAGAACAAAACAGCATGAAATTAATGATTCTTAATGAAGAATGAATGAAAATGAATGAAGAATATTGAAGCAATAAGATCATAATATTAACTCATATGAGGTGAGAATAAAGTAAATACTAATTTTTGATTAATTTTGCACCATTTTTTAGCGCCACTTTTCTTACTTTAGGAGTGTTAAATAAAATTTTTAGTGAGATTGAAATTAAAACTTGAAGAATAAAATTTTAAGAATATCACCTTTATAAAGCTGCTATAAACAGACGAGGATTAATATTTTAGCAAATTTGAATTTCAGGTTAGTGTAGTTTAAAATAAAATTATGAAATAAAAAAATATTCACTTCAAGTTCTGATCCTGCTTGGAAAACATGACACATGTGAATTCTTCTCCTTGTAATATTAAGTCCAAATGTTGTTTCAAATCCGGGTACTTCATCACGAGCGCAAAGAGCTACAGCATACGAAGGAGCAGTCAACAACAATGCTCCTTGTTCACTAATTTTTAAAATTCCATCCTTTAAAATAAAATCTACTCTTAATGTTTTTGCATGTTGCTTTTTTATACGCTTTAATGTGTCCAAAAGTATAGGTTCAGATTTTGCTTCAGATACATAATCTGAACCTATATAATCTAGGATAAACGATAAATCATTATAGTCTTCTATGTTATCATTATCACTTGTGATAGCAGGTTCATTTTGCTCCGAAAATATGTATTTGTCTGTCACTAATTTTGTATTTTCTTTCTTGGAATTTTTCCTCGAAAGTTTTTCAAACATGTGTTTAACTTTATATATTAAGCGAATTAAACAAAGTCATTACCACTGATATTGCTCATCAAAAAACAAACACTAGACAAGTAAAGAATATAATCAATCTAATTCTTATAAAAAGGTCATTTAGACAAAAAAAAAAAATCTCCCGCATGCATTTCGTTGTTGCTGCTCGCGTTTTAAAACCAATATCACTTAATGGATTAGGTGAAGCATGGTTTCTACTTATTAACTAAAGTTAAACATTCTCAAAATTATAAGAAATACCAATATGGTATATTTCTCTACTTTTGAACAAGGAAACAATTGTTACTTTTGATGATATAAGATCACTTTAAAAGACGTTGAAATATTATATTAAGGGTGGCAAAAAAAAGTAAACGTAACAAAGTGAAGTGCTATCCATGTTATCTACTTCTAAATAGTGGCTCTATAAATATACATAAATAAATGATTGAGAATGAAATAATTGATCTTAATCAAGCTATTTTAAACAACTTCCAGACGCAAATCACGTTATGGAGTAAAGTTACTAAAAATGGGTTTTTTTTATCCTTATGTACTCGGGAAGAAGCACTTGGACCTGAAAGGTAACTTTGATACCTGGCCAGACACTGAATATCATGATGTTTATACCTATATCTTATCGATACATCTATTGCTTTTACTAAGGGTACTTTAAAAAGTTTTAAATCATTGGACACATATAAATATGTTTAAGATGGTTTAGTTCATGATGTCTTGGTGTAGAAGATTGTCTTCGTCTAGTTCATATTTGTTTTTTTTTTGTAAAGTCAGGCACGGACAAAGCATGTTCAGTAAAACTATCAGGGCTTGGGCTAACGTTTCTAACACCGACGAAGTTAATGTTGCTCATTGCACTTGTATGGCTGGATTGTAAGAAGTATGTTCACATATTTGAACTACTTTATTTTATGTAGGTAATGCTTGTTACTGAGCGCAAGAACAAAATTTCTTCGGATACATGTACTTCAAACCTATGCACATGGTTTCCACCTGCTCCTAAAGAAGTTTCATTTCTACCAATTTCTCAAAAAAGCTTTTTTCACAAGGTTTCAACAAATGATATAGAACATACTATTTTGTACGAATCTACGACACCTACCGATCAAGCAATGTTTTTCGAAAAACTTAATGAATTTAGAAATGCATCTATTCTTATTATTATCCCAGAATATAGTAATAAGCTTGCTTCGTCTTCAAATATTATGACTTCCACTGGTTTGGCTTTGTTTTACCATGATGATAGCAAAAAGTTGCACTTCCACAATCTACTAGAGCAATGTGAAAATATTTTTCCAAAAATTAGAGTCAAATTAGATGCTGAAGTAAGTTTAATAGAAAGTTCCACAAAACAACAATCTGTCTCTGACACTTGGTTTAAGCTACGATCAGATTTAGTTGCAGCGAGTATGCATTATGCAGCTTGTCATTCAAATGTAGCAAACCCATCAAAGAGTCTAGTTTTATGTGTTGCCCTATGAAATTCAAATTAAATTTTGAAGCTACAGCATATGGGTTAAACAATGGAAAAATAAATCAATCTCAGAAGTGTATAAACTTTGGAAACAATTTAAATGCGAGATTGTGCTTCACCTGATGTGTTGTTTGATTGTGATTGTTGCAAAGGGGGTTATGTCATCGAAGTTAAGAGTCCTTTTAAGGGTTTAAAAACAAGCGTTTTTGAAGTTTGTAAGAGAAGATAAGCAGTTTTTTCTGTTCGAAAACAACAACAACAAAAAAATAATAAATCTTTTTAAAAGTCGAACATACATACTACTATCAGATACAACTTAAAATGCTTTTGATAAATGAAAGGAAAGCGATCTTTGCAGTGTGAACACCTCATGTTCACAATTGCTAAAATTATTATTATTGATGTGATTGAAAATGTAAATCAAGCAAAGTATTTTTTTAAACTTGCTATTTTACCTGAGTTATTGGCTAAATGGCTTTCTCGAAGATATTCTGAATTACCTGTTGTGAAGTACAACAGTTAATCCAGGTAATTCAGGATATACAAGTGCCACAAAGGAAAAAGTAACGTTTAGAGGTACCTTTAGTCAACTTAAAACTACAATCAACAATAATTCATTTTTCAAAAACATACGTACAACGAAAAATGTTATATTTATAATTATACAATTATTTTCTAAAAAAATTATTTATATTACAAAGATTAATTTTTAAAAAAGACAGTTGAATTGGGTAGAGCCACTCATACAGAAACAACTGGCCAAAGGAATGACGCCAAATGATAGTTTAGAAAATCCTCTAAAGTTCATATAAAAAGTGTTAATAAAAATAACAAGACAAAATAAAAGGAGAGAAAAAATAAAATAAGACAATAATACTGCGAAAAATTTAAGAGAGACACTTTTTTTGAATTGGAGTTAAAATTCTTAACTTTTCAAATTCAATTGCAAAAGAAACGAGAGATTTATTCCAATCACGGATGCATTGATAAATGATAGAAAATACTTACCATACTTTTGCATTTTATGGGATGGAACATAAAGTTTCCCATTGTCAAAATTTCATGTTGACTGGTTTTGAGTTATTTGAGTTTCAATAAATAAATTCGAAATTAAGATGGAAGATTTTTGTTGATAGAATCGAATACGAAAAGAAGATTTGGTATTTCTAATATAGATGAAAATAAGGGAACTTTTAGTTCTTCAAATGATTCCGAGGTATCAGATCTAAAGGGTTGAAAGTCTATAATGCGAATAGATTGTCGTTGAACTGAAAGTATTTTATTGATATGATAATTTCCTGTTTGGCCCCAGATTAGACAGTAATTAAAATGAGAAATGAATATAGAGAAGTAGATGTTAGTAGGTTTATCAACAAAGTAAAGAATTTTATATAGCATACTGTTTGATATATTAAACTTTTTTTAAAGTTCATTTATGTGAAACTGCCATGAAAGATTAGAATCTTTTAAACACCAAGATATTTAACAAATCTAGAAGGATAAAGCTTTTCGCCATTGATTTTGTTCTTGGTTACATTATTTATTGGATTTCAAGGTGCTGAGAAAATAATGAATTCTTTTGTGCCTAAATTCAGGGATATTAAGTTGGTATTTAGCCAGTTGACTTTATTCTTTAGATCAAAATTTACATTTTTAAAAATGGATTGTAATGATCTATTGATGTACAGAAGATTTGTGTTATCAGCAAAATTCAGTCTTGTAAGTTTAAAAAAAATCCCGCTCAAAATCGTGAGAGACTTCCATCATATTTTTTAAACTAAAAGACTAGAAATAATCAACCAAAGGAATAGAAATAGTCCACCAAAAGGTTAGAAATTTATTTATGTACAAACATGTTTTGTGATTCAAATTTCACTCTTTCGTTAAAAATTCATTATATAATGAATTGTATTTTTCAGTTAAAAATCAAACTAATTAACAGATTCATATTTTAAAATAAACAAATGATTGCATTATTCAGTTATATTTGGTTTATCAGTGGATTTTTCAAAGACCTTTAAACTTTTGTTTTTTTACTTGGACAAGGTACTTTGAAGATACAATCATCGTTAAAATAGTATGAGACTGATGCGCCATTTTGTCATCTTTTTAATTGAAAAAAAATACCACAAGCAGTTAAAAATATGAATACACCGCCCTTGGTATATTCAACTTTAGGTTATTCTTTTGGTTAATAGCCTTAGAAATTAACAAAAAAAAAAAATTACTCTGCTGGATCTATGATATGAAAGTGACAAGTCCGTACTTATTTGGGCTTATCTTTTTGCGATTGTGATCAAGGAAATCACTTTTTCGTCTTCTTATTTCTCTATTAATAATATTTGAACAGTAGAGAATAATTCAATCGAGACAATATCGTTTCCCCTCCCCATTCCTTTATTAATAATATTTGAATAGTAGAGAATAATTCAATCGAGACAATATGGTATGGTATCTTTGTTGTTAGTTCCGAAATCAAAATTAATTTCAATCCTGTCCACAGAGAATTTTATTTAAATGTTTAACAAAAGAATAATTAACATTTCACTCGAATTTATAAATCAAATTGTTTTAGTATTTAACTTTGTGTCTTTAAACAAAGGCGGGTGTTTCATACTGTATGTTAATTTTAAATTCATTTTTAATTGAAATATATTTTTAGTTAAAAACATTATTTTTATTTCACTATCAAAAATGAAAGTCCCGCCAAACTAACTCACAATTGTGTTATTAAAATAATGATCCTATAAACTTCCTGAAGTTATTGAAATCTAACTATACTGTTACACATGTTATTTAAAGCAGAGCAAACAATTAAAATATGCCCTAGTGTTAATCCATGCTGATTTTTCATTATAAATTTTATTGGTAGGATGGATTGTAAAATCCTAATTTTCTGTCTTGGTAGACGAATCACTCTTTCTACATAAATACGCACAGTTGCAATATTCCTGGTAATTTCGATATCCAATTGAGAACTGAGTTATTTTTTTCCGGGTGTAAATTCAGAAATTTTTTGCTTGGCACAATACATGTTGAGAAAATCTTCAATAGTAAAACCCTGGCATGCTAGAACAACATCTCCAGGAATAAACATTTAAGGCACTCCAGAACTTTCAGTGAGAAAAATATCTGACGTTCTTCCACCTCAAGCTTCCGATATGAAGCTGATTGCTCCCTGTGGAGTGATTCCAATCAGGATTTCTACTTTGTCATGATATTTGCAGTAGTTTTAAAATGTTCTGCTCTGCATAACAATTCGTTTGGTTTTTCAACAAAAACTTCAAAACCATCAATAATAACCACTTATTTTGAAAAATTAACTTTAAAACACACTGGCATTATTTTTCTTTGTTCATCTCGTCCAGGCCACTTTGCAAGAAATTTTAATTTACATGAAAAAGCCTTCACGCATTTATGAAAAATGTTTGAGATTGTTGGCTGTGATGCATTAAATCTGTATGTTAGTTATCTACTAGTTATGAATTAGGTTCATGAACAACACAGGATTTGACCAAACCGAGTATTGCTTTAATATGGCCATATGATGGCGAGCCTGTATAAAATTTGACAAAAGAGTTGTCTTTTTTAAACGAATCTTCGCAAAATCTGTTAATTATGTTTTTGGATGCAATTCAGCAGAAATTTTATCATCTTTATGTATTCCTTTGACAATTCCATTTAAAAAATCAATATTTTGCTATGTGAAGCCTTCAACACCACTGCTCTTAACATACTTTTTTTTTAACTGTTCACCCAAGCTGATCGTTGTTGCTGGTCTTTAGGAGATCGATAGAAAGAAGTATTCGATCCCTTCTTAAACCTGTTTTGACAAACAGGCGCACAGCAACTTTTATCCATATTGCATACAAATTTGTAATTATACAAAATACGAAAATAACCAACAAGAAAATATATAAAATATAATTTAAACCCAATTTAGAAGTTATTTATGACTTCCGAGTGTACTCCTTTGTGAAAAACATCCACACTTAATTGAGCATTATTTTAATTTACCACCCATAATGACTACCACTCTTTCCGGGAATCTTGTGATGTCAATCTTATTTTAAGATTTCAGGGTTGAGGTTTCAGTAATACAACTTTCATGGAAACCATGTCTTACAAAAAGATTTAAAAAATAGGATAATGGAAATCTTTTTAAGTCAGTCTTAAGGTTTTATTTCCTTATTGTGTTAAATCTGTTTTTTTTATATTATCTTGTCTCCTTACATATCAATCACGCTGTAAGATGTTGAGAAAATGTAAGAAAATACAAAAAAATGGCTAATATCTGGGTAAAACATAATTTTCACATTAAAATCGTCTAGCATTGGTATAATTCCAAATCGTTAAAATTCCTTCACTGACAATATGTTTTTATGGTGGTCTGAACGAATAAGGCATGGTCTCAGGACCCTAGAGCTGTGGGTTTAAACCCACCTCGGAAACAATGATTTTCTTTACTGTAAGCTCAAATGTGAGCTCTAAGTACACAAGAAACAACCCCGGAGGCCCTTCTGTAACTAATTAGTTTGAAAATTATTTTGTTGGCCCCACGTTAAAAATACAAATAAGTTGTTTCTGAGTGTTTCTGATAAATTACTGATATTGTCTTCTCTCTCTATACATCGCCTTTTTATAATTCCAACCCAAAGTCATAGTTTATGTTTGCCAATTTATTGCGAAAAGCAAAAAAAGTGAGCTTTGCAGCTGCAGCTCATTTGTCAGTAACACGAGAAATTCTCAAAAGCAAAGAATGTGCGTACGTACCTACATACATACATACATACATGCATACATACATACATACAGACATACACACATACATACATACAAACATGCGT
>JAUZNK010004502.1:0-10402 GCA_035046665.1 Euphysa ruthae | reverse complement strand
ATAAATATATAAATAAATCAAAATATCCTCTCTGGTTTAATAAGCAAATCAAAGTGCTAAGAATCTAAATCAGATCTAAGACACGAGATTCTCTCATATAAAAAATCCATCTAATGCGGATTAAGCTAATTTTATTGAAAAAATGGAAACCGATTTAAATCCATTAACATCACCTCAGGGCATGTGCTTGAAAAATTTGGGAATTAAGTTAAACTTTCAAACAACAAACTTTAAGCCATATTATAGCTTTAAACGAAGTCAAAATCCCAAATATGCTATTGTGAATACTGTTTTAAATTTAAGTTCTTTTAAAAGCACTATTGAAATTGCAAATATATTACCTGAATCAGAGTGCAGAATAAGCATTTGTTTGTCAGATACCAAATTCACTGACTTTGATTTATCTAGAATCTTTAAATGATCTGTAGACAGAAAAAACCTTTAATCAAACCTATGAATTTGATATTTTTATATGTTGGTTCTGGTAATTTTTCTAACAAAAAATTTTATGTCAATTAATTAATTCTAAAACAGAAGGAACTATATTTCATATTAAACCTAGACTTCAAATGACTCCTAAAGAAAAAACTAATCAAAAACCATCAGTGCATTGGAAAGAGAATTTGTGTATGTTGTAAAAAGATTTAAAACAACAATATAATGACCAATTAATGTTTTTGATGTTTAACAGGTAAAAGAATTACGAACAGCAACTAATACTCTAATGGGTGATACCTTTAAAAGAATTTTTGTTATAACCGATATATAAACAGAAGTACAGAAGTACAAAAGACTTTGTTCAGAATAACAAAATAACATTTAACTGAATTGTCAAAAAAAAAATTTAATTTTTTTTTTTTTTTTTTTTTTTTTTTTTTTTTTTTTTTTTTTTGAGTGTGGAGTTGGCACATCTTGGAGTGACTTAAATGTTGATTTAAATAAATATTGTTATTAACAGCGCTATATAATAGAAAAGTACCTGTCCCTGGTAATTTGAACTATATTTTGTTGATGCTAATAGTCTTTGAAAAATTTTAATAAACCGATTGGACAACTCACAGGTAAAGATATTGCTCATAAAGCCACAAAAACTTTTTCTTCAATCAATCAAAGTTTATAAGCCTTTAAAAAATGTGGTAGACATACGTTTTTGTGCCAAGAAATAATTTCGTACACAAATCTTAGAAAGTTATTCATTCCAATAAATTCAAGGTAGATAAGCAAGTTTATGATTTTCCAGATTAATTGAAGCGATAGGATTGAGGTCATAGTTTTTTAGCATTACATTTCAATCACAAATAAAAAATTTCTGATTAAAAGCAATAATCTGAAAGTTGAGGAAGGAGTCATAACTAAGGAAAGGAAGTAAACTGTAGAAAACTAGTGATATTTTTGGTACTGTACCCAAATATACCCATATATATGTAATTTTAGACATAAAAAATTTCAAAAATCTTTTTGACTCATGTGACTACTTGCCAACAATTCTCCTTTATGGGATCTGCGTCTGATTTATGACTGGAAAACTGAAAAAATCTGTATTTAATGACTTTTCTCACAAGTGAGAAACATTCCAATTATGCTAAAATTTTGGATTGTATTAGTAAATATTGCATCCAACAAATTTGGCATGTCTGTTATTTTGAAATTTTGATAAGGCCTAGTCCCCTGGACCCAAAACGGTTATTTGTCATTTTAGGCCTGAAAACAAAAATTTTTAAATTCTATAGAAATCCACTTGTTAAAATCTTGCTTTATTTGGCCAGTTTTCGTAAACTCGTGTTCACTAGGTCTAAGTCCAAAAACAAGGTCATTTTTAATCTAAAAATAACATTTTTAAATTAAAGAGTATTTTTCCAATAATGATGATGTTGGGCGACAAAGGAATTTCCAGAGTTTATAAAGAATTACCCTTAAATGTTAAATGAATGATGTTGCACGAAAAAGGAAATGCCAAGAGTTTATTTTGATAATGGTGTTGTGTGACAAAGGAATAGTCAAGGATTTTTTTCCTGGGTTAATGATGTTGCATGAAAAAGGATTTGTTAAGGAGTAAATTTTTTCCAAAAGTTGACAATGCAAAAGATTTTTTCATTCCATTGGGATTAAGTGATGTCCCAAGTGAGTTATATTTATTCCCATTCCGTAGGATTAGGTCTTAGAATTAGCATATTTCCTCTTATAAAATTCTTGTTGTTGAAAAATTGAAAATATTTTCCCAAAACTACAAGAAATTTCACACGGAAAAATGTTTTTTTTTAAATATGAAAACAATTAATGAAGAGCCTATATGTTGTATGCAATACTTCTAAGGTGCTGGATATTTTCTCTATTTGCAAAGTCGTCTACAATGTTTAAGGTCCTCTCATCATTATTCAAATAACGTCTCCTTTGAACAGGTGGTGGATGCCCTGCCTCTGCCTGTACATCTTGTTCCACATTTCGATAGCAAAATTTGGTGCTGCTCGAGGGCCATTTAGAAGAAACCTGCCAATATAAGTGTCTCCGAAATAGTCGATAACTGTATCAGCATCTTTACCGTAGGTTTGTTGAATATGGCCTGCCAGTCTCTCGAAAACGTCGACAATGTGTTGGGGTTATGAAAGCCATATCTGGTATCATTTTTAAGCGGAGGGCAAACTCTTTAAGTTGAATTTATTGCAGCAATCTCAAAATCAAATAATATTGAACATGGATGATTCCCAGGAACCGGCAGTTTATTTCGCAATTCGGTAAAATAGCATTCATACTCGTTTTGTTCGGGAACAGTGCGTAATCACAGGGAATCGTTCTTCCATTTACTCTTGCATGTGTTGTGTAAACTTGAAAAAATACATCAGGACAAACTTTGAACGTCCCATCGTTGTACTAATCCTCCGATTCAGTCAGTAGCAAATATTAACATTCTATCATTATCTCCAATACCGCTATGAAACAAAAGAAATTTCTCTCCATTTTCAGTTTGTTGAAATTTGACAGGAAGTAGCGGTTATGCTGCTCTAGCTATTGGATTAGATGGATGATTCATATCCCTTCTTTGAGTTCAGATATTTATTTTCATGTGGTTCACGTTAAGTAAGTTGGCAACAGAAGCATAAGAGGTATTTGCAAGTTCATTTGCAATTAGAACTTGCGGTGCTTCAGGCAAAAATTCGGCGATTTCTTTCAACTGGGACTTTACCTGTGAATTTAATACAAATGCATTAAATGTTTTTTTTATATGTGGAAACAATGGCGTCATCCCACTTGTTCAACATCCCACTTGTTTGACAACCCACTTGTCCGAATTTTGTCAGAAAACTGGGCTTTCAAACAAGTGGGAACCCATTTGATCGACATCCCAGTTGTCTGAAAACCCACTTATTCAACATTTAAATTTTTTCCCAGTTGTCCTACATTGATGCCCGTCATCAATACCGGCTAATATTTTCTACTGTTTCTTTACTAGCAGAATTCAAAATTCTATGCAGTATAACTAATATAGTATAGCAAATTTCAAAAAAAATATTTTTCACCGATTGTTTTATTTTTGAAATGCTGCAACACGACACAAAATTTCTCCAGGCCTATCATAAAAAATACCATTTAAAAATTTTTAATGTTTTACTTTCTCTCTTATTTAAAATATTTTGCTTTTTTTTTTTAGTCTGTTTGAAAAGTGTACAAAATATATGTAGATGGCAGACCTTATATAGACTATAATTTTGTAAAAATAAAATGAAAATTTAGTTGACATCTCAATTCCTTATAATAAATAGCTATATTCCGAGGAAAGAGGGTGGAACGGGGGTAAGGGTCTTGAAATCACTTCAAGTGGCATACGTTTAAACTCAAAAAAGTTTGAGATAGTGAAATTTCAAGAAATGAGTGAAATATGACATTTATATTCTGAGTTCTAAATTTTTTATGAAATTTAATTTGAGCCCTTAAGGCTGTACATTGCAAAGAATTTATCTCAGCATTCCAATTCGAATCAATACAATCGAATGCAATTTTATTCTTTTCTTAAATCGTTAAAATTCTTGAATGCATCAATATCCTTGTTGAAATTGCGATTTTCTCGGAGGCAATTTTCTGGAGGGCCAATTTCCCCGGAGAATTTTCTGGAGGTGCAATTTTTCAGAGGAAATTTTCTCGGGATGGGGGGTGGGGTCGGCAATTTTCTCTGAGGCAATTTTCCTGGAATTGATTTTCATATCGGATAACTATCATAACGAAACGCTTTCAAAAGTGATATGTTATGTATCGGGTAGGTTTTCATAACAGAACAATTTGAATGTAAACACATTATTGTTATGATTTTTATGCTGAAAGTACATTTATTAGACATAATCATGATACAAACATTTGTTTTTCCATTGAGCATTGTGAAATTAAAAAAAAAAAAACAAAATAAAATGATAGCGAATGTTGATAATTGAATTAAAATTGGTCTTGTGAGTGTTATTGGTTCTTTGCAGAACCTCTTTCGTTGTAGTCTACCAGCAACTTTTAAAAAGTATCTTGTCAAATCGTGAAAATAAGCAACATCTTAATATGGCCTTATCATCAAATTTAAAAAGTTCACTAAAGAAAAATTATGCTAGAACAAAGCGAAGCCATTGGACTTGTCCTGGGAGATCCAGTCAGTGGTGGCAAGCTTTTTTAAACGATTCTGTTATCCCATCAGAGTGGAAAGAGAGCTTTAGAATGTCACGAGAATCGTTTTATGTGCTTTCGCCAAACTTAGACTGTATATTGAAAAACAATTGATCAGATTTCGTAAAGCGATTTCGGTAGAAGCACAAGTGGCAACCACATGCCATGCTATATTTCTTAGCTGACGAGGGAAGAATGAGGAAGATTGCTAACTTTTTTTGTATTGCAGAGTGTACTGTATCAAAAATAGTTTGTCGAGTGACTCGTGCAAATATCAGAACAACTTACATTAGAATTTTAAAAGATTCCTGGTCTAGAAAAAGAAGTAGAAGAATCGTCAACTCTCTTTTAAGAAAAATATGGGTTTCCTCATAGTAGTAGTGCAATTGGTGGGACACATATCCCAATAAAACAACCATTGGACAACTTCACTGATTATGTAAACTGGAAAGGGCGCCACACTCTGAATTTCCGGGCAGTTGCTGACAATAAATATTGCTTTATTGATGTCTTGATTAAGCGGCCTGGGAATGTACACAATGCAAAGTTTTTTTCTAACTCTTTTCTTAACAGACATTTCAGAGATTGGAACAATGCCACAGTGTAAACGCTTTATTGTAAATGGAGAAACTGCTGTCCCAATTCATATTTTGGGAGATCCTGCATGGCCTCTTTTGCCATTTTTGATTAAAGTATTCGTCAATGGTGATAAAAATCAACCATAGGAGTCTTTTTGGTGGTGTTTATCCTCTGCAAGAATGGTTGTAGAATGTGCATTTGGCAGGCTAAATGCTAGAATTGTTTGTTTAATGAGAGAAATGGACATCAACTTAAGAGAATTACCTTATCTTACTTATATTGTTTTGTACTCCATAACTTTTGCGAAGAAAGAAAGAATCCATTAGCCAACGTAAACTCGATGCTGCTTTAAAGTATTATCCAGAGTTCCAAACAACTATGGTTAATGGATACGAAATAAGTAATAATCAAACTGGGGGAAAATCAAACTCACATTTGGATTTATAATCAATAGATGCTTGTAGAAGAAGTTGCAGCTCATCTTCTGTCCAAGTAAAGTCAATTTCACTTCTTTTTTTTTTTTAATTTGTTGCAGCCATGTATAATTTTTTTTTTTTTAATCTTTACATGCATTTTGCAATTCCAGATTACTTATTACTTATACACATCAAAAATAGAATTTTTTTCATAAAAATATAATCGTTTGAATATTCATATGCATAATCTAAACAAAAGTAAAACGATTTTGTGAAGAAAATAAGTTCTAAAATAAGTTCCAAAAGTTCTAAAACTTAATACGCCAACTAATAATAATATAATGCAAATCCCCTACAATAAACTTTATAATCGGAGAAAAATTAAATAACTTACAGCAAATTATTTAATTTATATACCGCATTAATAAAATGCGGAAAAAAATTAAAATGTAACTGTTCATAAAATGTGAACATTGATTCATTGATTTGGTAGATGTGAAAGAGAATATTTGTATATTAGCTTAGCTGAAACTCTTGGGGATATCAGGAAAGTTTCTTGTCTGTGCAGCGTCTTATCACTGATGCTTCTATATATTTATTAGAAAAATATAAGGGTAGAATAAATTGTCATGTTACTCTTGGGAGCGTTTGTGAGAATGTAATCATCAAGTGTTAGCAAGCAACTGAAGTTGTATCTTGACACAACCATGTTAATTAAGTCCATTATTGTTAGGTATAGGGGTGTTTGACATGTTCATTATTGTTAGGTATAGGGGTGATTGACATGTTCATTACTTTTAGGTATAGGAATGATTGACATGCATTATTGTTAGGTATAGGGATGATTGTCATGTATTATTGTTAGGTATAGGAATGATTACCATGTTCATTATTGTTAGATTATAGGGATGTTTGACATACAATGAGTTTTTTTCATTCAATTCTATTTGTTTAAATTCATATTATTGATGTAATTCATTTAGAAGTGAAGAGAATCCATCGAAAATGTCAATTTTTAGATGGCTTACTATTAAATATTTGTTTTTAGTATAAATAAAGTTTACATTATTGTAGAGTGTAATCTTCTAGATATTTGTGATGAATTACATATTGCTATTCAAGATTTTTTAGGTTACCACTGCTTTTGTATATGCTATGTTATTAGTTTAATGAGCTTTTGGGCTCTGCATTACAAAATAATTTTCTATTACCAAGTGGGAAATTTGGAAATCGTTTTAATGGAGTAAAATTTAATTTCCCCCTTAAATTTTTTGGACAAAATAAATTATCAATATTTCAAGCAAGAGTCTGTGTTTTTATTTTGGACTAATATTAAACCATTTTATTAGGTACAGCTTGTTTGAAAAATTTAAACAAAAAAAGTTCCATCTAATCATGTTTTTATTTGCAGTACACTTACCAACCCTTACCATCCCTCCTCCATAAGAGCAGCTCCATCACACAACTAATTTGTACCTGTTATGATTTTAATGCAAATGCTTTCTCAGAGCAGATACATATACATGACTTTAAGCATTTAAGATAATATTAGTTTATACTTCTTTGGGGATTTACATGCTATGATAAATTCCTGGCAATTTCTTCTGAACACATTTTGGTATAATAATGAACTCCTAAAAAACAAAGATTTAGCAACTGTATAAACAATTCCAGGAACATTTATAACCGCTGTATTTGTTAAGCTTCAATTTTCCCTTTTTTTGAAACCCTTTTAAATAAAACCCTTTTAACTCAGTCACATGGAATTCATTCTATATAAAACGACTGTTTTTTTTTTTTAATATGATTTTTATATTTTGTGTTGGGCCTTTATCGAAGAAAATTTAAAAGTTAAATTTGTTTTGAATTTATTACCACAGAAGATAAAATATACTATGTATATTTTGGCTTGGAGATGGTCGTTAAACTTGAGTGGCCAAGTTTTCTATATTACCGTAAATAGACTTGCGTTATGAAGAGCATCTAGCTGGAAAAATTTTAAACTATAAAATGTAAAAATTAAAAAAAAGGGCTTGAAATGTGTCTAATAATGATAATAATTAATTGTTGCATATGCTTTAGACCAGCTTCCCTAGTGACCATCTTTCATTTCGTGCGCTAACAATAGATAAACTTGTTTTTTTTTTTTTTTTTTTTTTTTTTTTTTTTTTTTTTTTTTTTTTTTATTTTTTTTTTCTTCTAAATTTTAAAGATTTTACAATATTATGGCAAATATTAATTGCACAAAGTAGTTAAACGCATTACTTGTAAACTTTATGACAAAAAAAATCGTTATAATCAAATAATATAATATTGTTTGAATTAAAGTATCATTTAACAAAACGTGATTTATGCTGCCTGATTTCCATCGATTATGTAGGTTTTTTATTCACTTTATCACTCTATTACTTTGTTATTTATTACCATATTTATAACTTTATTAAAAGTTGGTACATTTGTTAGTTGTAATTACAAACTAATTTTATCCAACTAAGTACATTGTAACCTCTAATAAAATCGCTCATATATAATAAAAAACAACAAACATTTAACTATAGTAATTAAATCCTGCATGTTTTGCATATGCAACCTTTTCCATATCACGACTTGAATCCTAATCCTCGGCACAATGACTATATACACCTAATTGGAAACTCGTAGGCGTACAATGTACAGGCGTATAAACTCGTAGGTGTACAATGTACAGGCGTATATATCCATAGCAAAGGGAGTGAAAAAGCATTAGAATGATGATTTGGAAGAATTTAGCATTAAAGGTTAACAAGCCAAAAAAATCTTTTTGCAAGGAAATACATTTTGAAGGTTCGATCCTTTTAAAATATTTAGCAGGAATAAGCTCTCTATAATTTTTTATTTTTTTTTTGTTTTGAAATATTATGTCTATAATTCATTAAGATAGTATTTTTTTCTTATTGTTTTTCGGCAAAATTAGTTTGGCTATAAATAAGCTTCTCTGTTAAAAAATAATATATCTAATCAACTTTACTTCACATCTCTGTTTTTTATTTTGAAAAGTCTACTCAGTTTCATGCATTTGACAGTTTGTTCTTCCTTTTTTATAGAAAGTTCGATTTCACGTTCGGTAGCAGCTTTTTCCTTCAGTATATTTATTTGGTTGACTAAGACATCCTCACAGGTTTTACTTGAAAATCTTTCTGCGTATGCTAAAGGTGTACTTCCGCCTTTTGTTTTAAAATCATGCTTTGCACCCGCATTTAACAAAAGTTTCAGCGCTTTCAAATTGTTATTCTCTACCGCGAAATGTAGTGCAGTGCGACCGATTGCATCTTGCAAGTTTAGATTTACTTTGTGGGATATCAATAATGTAACGCATTCGTTGTGTCCTTGTTGAACAGCTCGCATTAACGGTGTGACATTTTGTGAGTTAGCCTGGTCAGTATTGATATTATAGTTCAATAAATGTTGTATGCAGCCATAGTGACCATTTCCTGCAGCAAATAATAAAGCATTTTGATTTCCACGATATTTTATATTAGGATCCGCTCCATTTTTAAGTAATAGTTCAACGACTTCTGTGTGTCCGTCTTTTGATGCAAGTATCAATGGGGAAGCACCGTATTTAGTCCTTGTGTTTACGCAATCTGGATCATAGTCTATTAATGTCTCGAGACATGAGAAATTTCCCTGTCCTGCTGCAAAATGAGTGGCGTTACATCCTGTTATATTACGTAAATCAATATTTGCACCATGTTGTAATAAAATATGAAGACAATCATTCTGGTTATGCCATGCTGCTTGCATGACAGGTGTGAAACCGTTTTCGTCAGGCAAATTCAGCTGATGGTTGTTGCTAGTCTCAAGCATAACTTGTACTATCATTTCTAATCCGTCTCTTACTGCTTCGAAAAACGCTACGCCTTCATAGTTTTCGCTTAGTTGCTCATCATCAACATTTCTAGTCCTAAATATTTCAATGTCATCGTCTTCCTCAATAATGATGTCTTTTCGTGTAATTTTTCGGTTTTTCTTCAAAGATATTTTTTTCTTTAACCGTGGAATCAATTTCAAAGGTTTTTCGTCGTTGGTTAAATTTTCCTCGTTAAGTTGCTCATTTGGCGCAATCGATTCACTTCGCTCGATTAATATCTCATTTCCATCATTCAAACGTTCATCGATGCATTTAGCTAAACTTTTTCTGTTGTTTTGAATTTGATCTCTTTCAGTTAAATCACTTATATCATTCTTTTCGTCTTGTACTTCTTCTAAAAAAGGTTTTTCATTTTCAAATCTGAGTTGTCTTAATGAATGAAGACTTTTTCTTTGAGCTGTTTCTAACATATTTCCATCCACGTGAAACACTGTGTTGGCATTTACACCATCGTTTAGTAGTTGTTCAACTCTCATCTTATCTCCCATAGCAATAGCGCGATGCAGTAACCCAGATTTTGGTCGATCGTCTATGTTTTCCTGGAAAAAAAGTGGAATTTATATAATGAAAATAATTTTTTTTAAAAATTTTATTCATTTTAAAATCTGAAATTACCCAAGAGGATACAAAAGACTCTCCGAACTTTCGTGACATAAACTGAGAGTACGAAATAGACCAACCAAAACACGCAAGGGGACAAAAACGAAATATAATATGGTTTAAGCCACCATAAATTAAAAATATGAAAACTGACGTCTGACGCGCATTCCTTAAGCTTATTAAAAAGCACTTCATAAAAAGCACAAATACCACAAACTCCTCAATAGAAGTACCCTAAAATTATGCTACCCATGCACCC
>JAUZNK010004500.1:0-10404 GCA_035046665.1 Euphysa ruthae | reverse complement strand
CAGTTGGAAAATCTGGATTCGTTAACATAACTTATTTCAGTTATTGTATCAGCTACGAACTATCGAACGCTTGATATCGATCTTCTTGAAAAATTATCTTTTTTGATTTTCTGAGTTGAATTAGTATATATTGCAGGATTCGGTTTTTGAGATTTTATTACCTAAAACATTTTACTTGATCTCCAGTTTGGATATATTTCTTTTCAAAATATTTTAGGCAAATAACAGATGAGGAAGGTAATTGTCAATATTCTCTTTTTAAAAATCTAATCCATTTTTCTTTTACATTTTTATCTTTTGGAAACGTAAATGCAAGAGTATCTGCATTAAAGTTTCAGTACCACAGTAATTAGAGTTATAACCAACGAAACAACATTTATTTATCATTTTAAACTACTGTTTAACCTGATCAAGTTTTTATTATAAATTGCGAATTTTTTTAGAAGTGGTCGGATATATCATTAAAAGTATATAAAATGTTTCTTGCATTTTTATTCTGGTAAGTCAGTTCACCATTTGAGTTACTAATCTTTTTTAAATTGCTTTCTATTATTTTCCGACTTAAGCATGGTATAAAATCTATTTGATTTTTCCAACTAAGATTTTCATCGATAAAAACTACAAGAAATTTTTTTAACATTTAGTGTTGTCCATAGTCAAAGTTGTTAATTTTTCTGGAATAAATTGTCTTTTTTGGAGAAAGGGTGAAATAGTCACCATTTAATATTACAAATATTTAACGATTATTTGTTTGCCACTTTGTCATATTGTTTAATTCATTATTGATATCTGAGAAAAACATTTCAACATTTTTATTAGAAAGAAAAAAGGTTTGTATCATCTGCAAACATAACTTTTTTTTTAATAACGTCATTGCTTTAATCAAATCATTTACATAAATAAGAAATTCAATCGGATCTAATATAGATCCTTGGAGGACTCCACAAGTAGTAGATAAACATTTATTAAAAGTTGTGTCACTAAAAACTTATTGTTTGCGATAATATAGATGGCTGTGTAACCACTGTAGAATAATTTCTTTAACTCCATAGTTATTAAGTTTTTTAAAAAGAAATTTGTGATTGACTGTAACAAAAGCTTTCGAAAGATCAATATATACACTCTCCTTTTTCATATAAACTTACAGCTTCACAAGAATGTTGTAAACCAAACTGTAAATTAGACTGTTAGTTACAAAGTGGTCATACACCGTATTATACATAATACGCTCTAGAATTTTTGAAAAAGTGGAAGAAATGAGATTGGTCGATATTTGCTTACCATAGCTTGATCACCAATATTAAATATAGGTGTAACTTTAGCTATTTTGAGTTTGTTAGAAAAAATACCTTGTTCGATAGAAGCTTTGAAACACGTTGTAAAGGATGTTATTAGTTTCCTCATACGCATCAATAATGATTTTACTGCTTATGTAAACATATCCAGAAGCTGTATTTTTTATCAATGTTTTGAAGGCTTTTTCAAATTCATCAAAAGAAGCTGTCTACAATTTAATGTATTTTTAAAAGGTGTTAGGTAATTCTCAAAATTTGCTTGAGTTTCTGGAATTTTTTAGCGAAATTTGTTCTGATGTTAGTAAAAAAAATATAAAATTCGGCTGCTATGAGCTTTGGTTCATAAATGTTTTTGTTATTGGTTTTTTTGATTTTAGGAAGAGAAGTTTATTTACTTTTCATCTTTCCAGATAGTTTTTTCATTATTTGCCAGGTGCGTTCTGAATTGTTTGCATACTTTTTTAATTGAATTGTTAGATTTTTTAGAAAAGTAGTCAGATAAATCATTTTTAATAATACACTTTTTCACACCAATATCAAATATTTCAGTTGTAATAACGATATCAATAATAGTTGCTGTAGCAACTGTCACCCAAGTTTGTTTAGTAAAAAATGGAATTGCACCATTTTGGAAAAACTGAATTATTGAAACCTTTAACTTTTTCGTTCTCGTGGTATTGCAAAGCATTTAAATTATAGTCTCCGAATCGAATAGAAAATCCTATAGAAAATACTTATTGATAAAAGATAATTTTTTTTTCTAAATTATAAACGATAATTTTCTGTAAAAAATTGCTCAAGTTTTTGCTGTCGCCGGTAGGCGGCTTATAACAAATACTCAATATTATATTCTTAGTGTGTTTGCTTAGAATTTCAATAGTTAATATTTCTATTTGAAATTGAAAGATCGTCTCTAGATCTGTATGTAATATTTTCTTTTATATTTATCAATTAGTCCGGATAAACTTGTAGATAGTTTGCGTTTATTTTTTGTACATATACTTTTCTGGAACAAAATTTGACGAGATTCCGAATCCTGCAGATAGAAAATCTGAAAGTCTCGTTTCTATGCTTTATTTGGAAAATCAAGACAAAAATAAATAATTTATGGTAATATTGTGATATCTGACTACGTATGAACAGAAATATGCATAAAGCTGTAAATATACAATTAATACAGTATTATATTCAGATAAACGTAGCATATGTGTTTTAAAACAAAATCTGAATAATCGAGGCAAAAAAAAGATGAAGCAATTAAAAATCGAGGCAAATCTTTTTTTACTGAAATGTTAAATTGTCTCGTTTATTAAATTTGTGGAATTGGTATATAGTCAGAGTTCCAGAATAAATAAAGATATGTAAAACAACGAAATTTATTATACACAACCAAGTAACTACTCTTCTTCTTCAGTATCACTTTCGGGCTCTCAGCTTTCAGTGTATTTTGGGTCACTGTTTTTGCACGCTTCATCGCAACACGTACAAAATTCCGCCAAAGAGTAGTTATTTCGAATGTATTGGCATTTTCTTGAAAAACGATTTCCTAAATTCAAAAGTAAGAATAATACATACTACTTAAGTAATTTAAACCAGAAGGCTAAACTACTTCGAAACGTTCCAGTTTCTATGCAACAATTTTTGTCGGTTTAGTAATTTTGCATAATACGAGCATGAAGTGTCAAAGTTATCTAAAACATTAGAACCACGTGACACCATCTCAATAATGCTATCACGAGCGATTGGTTCTAAATTAGTGTCTGCAATGTATACGCCGTTCTCTAGTTGGAATTTATCTACAATATGTGTGGCGTTTTCTTATCAAATGAATACACAAATAATACCTGATACCAACGTGCGGTTTTTATGGTATCTAGTTTGAAAGTCTTTGGTAAATATGGCATTCAAAACGCTCTAGTTCTTTCAATTCGCCATTGTTAGTAAGTAGAGGAAGTAGACTTAGCGCATCAACGATTTTACAATCAGCAAATAAGAGCTCTTTCGTCCACTTTTGCTTCGATACACTGGTAGTTACTCGACCGTGTCGCAACCACTAAATAATGTAAAATAATAATGAGGGTGTAGGAGTAATGGCTTCCAAGAGTATTTCTTACCTATGAAAGGTCTAGGAATTCATCTGGAAGCCATTTCAATAAAAGCTTTTTGCACGGAATCGTCTGAATCGCCGCTAAAAGAATAGAAAACAAATCGGTGTTGTTCGAGTATAATAAAACGTTTGACCCATTTGTACAAAATTCCTTTAGTACGCAATGAGAGAATCAACTTCTTCGTGATTGTTAATATTTACCACTTCAGATCATGATATATCCTTAAAGTGCCAGCAATGACAAAACTAACCCCTCAGTTAAATCCCCCTTCGTTTTTTTGCTTGACAAAATCTCTTTTATTGTTACCTTAGAGATGTAATCTCTGTAACTATATACTGCGTCGGGCGTTTGTAACATTTTCATTTATTTTCGCATGGTTTCTTTCAAAGATCCATCGAAATATATGTATCAAACGCTACTACAATAGTAAAACAAGATCTTGTAACCTTATGAAAGACCCTGTAAAAAAATCAATGTTGTCTAAGTTAAAAATTTCAATCTCGCTTTTACTGAGATTGTGCTGTATGTAAATATTCCCATTTTCTATCACGCAATTTTTAATATGAATCTGTGATAGGGAACGGACAAGCCATACGGTTATAACTTGACGATGAGTTTTAAAGTTATGCCGTATGATGTTTGTTATTGTATACGCTGCCTTTTGAAAATCTGGATTGAATAGCGAAATGCAAATCTCTTTCTCCAAGCAAAACCCAATATAAAAACATGCTTAGAAGGCTAGTAATATCTTGCCTATTTTTTTTTGAAAGGGTCTCATAAAATTAACTTAGCTATTCTGATAGAAGTCAATAACAGATTTTCTCAGAACCTATGACGCATGTCTCAGTAGGTCAATGTCATCTGCTTTTATCTTTTTAGAACCCTCGATAGCCAATCGTATTGCAAATTTATACAAATCTTTGACAAAGATCCTTCGAGCTTTGTTCCTTGATAAACAGTCTTCAAAGTTGATATCCTTTTTATTTTCAGTCAAGTAATCCTTTACTAACACTCTCCTAGTCGTACAAGCCCTAGTGTATTGATAGCCAAGCTCTTCTAGACGTTCCTGGTAAAAATAAATAGTTTGCATGATAGCTTAGAGTGAAAAGTTTCTCATTTATTTTTCAAAAAATACCAAAAAATGTGAAAAATTCAATAAGTTGTAAACTTTTCATTGAATAGTGAATAAATCATCATAGCGCTGTGAATGATTATTTCAAGAAGCATTCTTTAGCGTTACTAACATCGTGACAAAATTATCTAATCTTAATAACGCTGTCCGTCTGTCTGTAGTGAAAGCCAATCAAAACGCTGATATGGCATTTTCGGTATTAATCGCTCAATAAATTCTTCATTTTCCCGGGGCTCGGAATTTTCCCAGAAATGTAAAATTTTAAATTTGAGATTTTCCGTGGATTGATAATTCTATGTACCTATTTAAACTTTCCTCGCAAATAAATAATAATCAGAATTAAAAAAAGAGCATTGATCGCGAAGAGGAATCAAACCCCGACCTCCTATAATCGTTGACAAAATATTATGACACTTATTAGGACAGCTTAATAAATGAAAAAATTACCAGAAGCAATTAAAAATACGGATACACCGCCCTTGTTACACTCAACTTTAGGTTTACCTTTTGGTAAATAGACTTAGAAAAAAAATTTTTTTTCTATGCTAGAGCTATGGGATTAAAGTGACAAGTCCGTACTAATTTTGGATTGCCATAATTTTTGCGATTTTCGTCTAGAAAATCACTTTTACACCATGCGTCAAATGTGAGTTTGTGCTAAAAATTGATAAAATTCCAATGTATTATGACCAAGATTGTAGGTAAACCCAGTGTGCAACCACTACACTATATGATCGTTAAGATACCTCACATGCTGTTACTACATTCTTTATATCCAACATACTGCCATTAGCTAGTTTTACACCATGCATTATCTCTCATCTAACACAAACAATATTGTAATTTTAAACGGCGATGATTCTTCTTCCTAGTAGTTCAGTTTGCACTTCATTTTCATTAAATGCCAACACGTATGGTACAATAGGTTTCCTATGAAATAAGTACACTTTTTAAAATATATAAGTACATTTAAATTGTTTTTACGCTGTTCCTCACGTTAATTATATTCTCTACTTATTTTATCATGTACATGATTCAAAAAACTTTCCAGAGTGCACATCAATAGCTTTTTCACATCAGAACTTCATCGCAGCTCGGTTTTCTGGAGCAACTTCGAAGGCATGTTGTAATTGTTGGTTTCTAACATTTGTATGTAAGTCATCTAACGAATCTATCCTATCTTTCTGATATACCACGTATTGTTTATTCGCCACCTACAGAGTAACTGATGCTCAAGTTAATACTATCAACGTGTACATACTTCACTTGCAAACTAAGTTTTTTTCGCACACTGCGCGCGATAAGTGAAGCTATTTTCAAAGATGGTATACTCTGTTTCATTTGCGAGAGAATCTATCCTATACGAATTTCTAGAATCTTCATTTAGTCTCATATTTTGAAGAATAATTTTAAACGTAGAAACTTTAGTATTTTGAACAACTTTCAGTTTACTGTCTGTCATCTTTTTTGTACATCAAACAAAGTCGTTTTTTTTTACGTATATTAAGTACTTTGACAGGAGAAATAAAATTAAACTTATATACACGTCATTACAAAATTATTATACAATTGTATTAAATGTTTATTATTTGTTTTAGTTTCATAATAAAACCTTATTTATTTATATCTTTGAACACATTCTCCATCGTAAGAAGTTTTATCTTATATAAAAAACCTCAAGAGCAATTTTAATTTATCTGACGTCAATACCTTCAGTAAAATTAGTGTAACTCAAAAACTATTGATTTTAAAATTGTCTATCTGCCGGAATTAAATTTTGATCTAGAAAAGTAGAGGCAGGCAAAATAAACACAAAATATTGACCTCGGTGCATTTTCTTAAAGTTTACCAGGACTAAATACTCCTCCAACGCGCTTTTTAGTCGTTCTTCCAAGAGGAATTATATTAAAATTTATTAGGTGGAGGGAAGAATTCGTTTTTATATCATGATTTGAGCACCATGTTTCGGTTAAACAGGTAATTTTAACCCATGTGATGCTTAATTCTGCGTCAGTTTAGTGCCAACTGATTTTTGAAAGGATATAAATTGTTAAAATTCTGTCTTAAGTTTCGGGGGTAATAGTAAATCATCGATAATATCTAAGTACTTTTCGATATCATTAATTTTATTTTTCTGATCTTGACTACTTATCCCAAAATCAAAATACCTGCTAAGGTATTTTGAAATATTTCCCGATTGGAAAAGGTGTGATCAGCTCGTTTTTGGAGAAAAGTTTTGGGAGAAATTTGATTGACTTTGTGGTATTGCAAGGAGTGGCAATAAATATTGAAGTCAAATGTTAAGTCGTTCCAAGTAAACCAGCTATTGAATGTTTAGTATACGACTTTAACTAACTTGACCAATCACTGCAGCTAGTTTGCTAATTGGAACTAATACCTAAAAATCAACGATCTAAGAAGATTAAAACCGATTATGATCGATTTTCTTAATAAAAAAGTTGATGACAATGTTAAATGTGAGTGGACTGTAGCAACCAACTAGTTGTACTTTTGATACATTGAAGAAGTCCGTATTGAAAGATTCGGATTTTTGGTTGTATAAAAGTTATGACATAGGGTATTGTAATAATAATAATAAATTGCAATGTTTTTTTTAAACACGATGTCAAAGTGGCCTATTTAACTTAGAAACGTTCACTTTTATCATTTAAAAGTCCTTTTTTTCTCGAAAGGATTTTTATATGAAGGTCTGAATATTAAGAAGATTCCTAAAATAAGGTTGAAAAACAGGGAGTGTTTGAATTAAAGGTAAATACAGTAATTTAAGTCTTTGCGCCAAACCATTTTTATAAAAACTTTTTGTCACCTTCTAGCTGTAAGGTAGCTAGTTACTTGCATTTTAGAATCAAAATATTTCGCTTTTGTAAATTATTATACAAAATATAATTTTTTTTAGAACATGGTTTGTTTTTTTATAAAATATCCTAAACAAAAATGGATATATTTGCGAGATAATACGAAAAAATGTCTAACAAACTAGTAAAGTCCAGAAACACACACATCTCAGATGTAAACAATTTGAAAAATTATTCTCTTTATTTGATTCTGAAACGGAGATTAGCTATCATCAACATTTTTATCACATCCACTTTCACCTAAATGGATCTGTTTTTTGTATTTTCAAAGCAAATACTGAATTCGGATCAGCAGCTAGCTGAAACAGTTGTTTCTTTAAAAAATTTTTTTTTAGTGTTTACAATAATAGGGGTCAATGATTGAATCAAAAACATTTGAATTGATTTCAAAATTTATCATTTAAATGTTGGTAATTCGTTCCATAACCTCTATATCACTACCTATTAGAGTTGGTGCTGCTGCTAAATCTGTTTTTCTGATAATTCCACAACTATTTTTTTTTTTGAAAGCGGAATTTTCCTCTTAATTTTTTTTTAACTGTTTACACCTTTGTATCCTAAGAAAAGTGCTGGAGCTAAACTTAGTTGTATCAAGTGTTTTAGTTTGTCAAATCAGTAGTTTATCACAGCTGTCACGATGGTCTTGAGATGTTCGAGGAGCAGATAACTGGCTAATGAAAAAGAAAACACCATTAAAGCCGCATAGTTGGAAATGGTCATCGACGAAGATTACGATTAGCTTTAGTTGATACAAGAAATTTTTTGCTATTATAATCGTCTTTTTTATTTTCTGCACTCAAATTTTTTACATAAATTAACCTACCTACCTTTCGAATTAAGCTCCTACCCCTAACACTGATTTTGACAAATAAGTCACCGATAATTTATGGTGTTTTGTTTTTATTCAAACAGCGGATTCTTTATATTTACTGAGTTTTTTCAAGCGGGAAAAATGATAACTCGTGATGATCCGTTTCTTTTGAAAACTTGAGGATATGTTTATTTTATGTATAGCTAAAGAATGACATCCAATTTAGTGATAATTTTTATTTTTAGTAAAGTTATTACAGTTTAAAGTCCAAATATTTGGATAGGAGGAGGCCCTAATCCATAACGCTGAGCCAATTTTGCAATTTTTTCTTTTCTAACGCTTCAAATTAAAAAAACATATGCCCAATATCTTCATATAGATCCTAATATCAATAGGGCATGCTCAAATTAAAGAATATCTCTTAGAATCATCAGTTTTGCACCATTTCGTTCTAATACAAAAGATTTATTTGTTCGTTCAAAAATTTTATGATTAAGTTCTTGCAATAAACTGTTTTTTTGTCTTTGATTTTCTTGAGAACGACTTAACTTCTATCTTCTTTGATTTATTTTTGGAATCTTCTCAAATACATAATTATCACACAAAAAACACTATTGCCAAAAGTTCCTCTGTTTAAAACTTTCAAGTATGGTAAATACTCTATTAAATATAAGTGCATAGCTGATTGGAACATAAAAGTTGCTTTAATTTTTGATTTCACTAAAGCAACTTGCAAAAATATAACTTAATACATTGGACTTAAATAGAAATCAATTCAAAAGAATTTTGATAAAATTTATCTTATCTTATCTCATACATAACATCTTCAAAACATTACAACATATGCTGGCGTTGCATCATGTCATAATATCGGGCTTTGTACACTAATTGCATACTTTCAAGATAACGGGTGGCGCTCCCTCTGATTAGTCTACTAAACGAATGGCTCCCACCTTAGGTTGGAAATGCTACTATATTATGTGCATATATAATAAAAAATGTAACTAAATTTTATCTTTTGTAACCTTGTACATTTTAAATAAAATGTTTTACTTTTTACTATAGATGCCTTGAATTAGGTCGAAAAGTTTTAAATTAACTGCTGTATTACAAAGGATGAAATCATGTTTCCCGCGATTGTATGTAAAATTGCATTTTTGCTGACTCTGCATTTATTTTGAAAACTATTTTTTTTTTTTTGGTTTTTCTAAAATCCCATTAAAGTATATTATTAAATATTAGAATGAAATTTGTTGTCAAAGAAATACTTGGGCTCAGTACCGAAAATTTCATGCATATTTTAAAACGCAAATAATAAACAGATTTTGAGAAGACTTGTTATTTTCGGTATAAAAAATGGGGCAATACTTGTGGCCAACACCAAAAACGAGAAGTAGCTTTTTTTTTTTTCTATGATTTTCTATAAAGCTATGCAAAATAAAAAAAATAAAGAGCGGAAAATTGTCACTTTTTTTACTTTATTTTAAATCTTCATAAAAAAATTTTAGAAAAAACTAATCAACGGTAACCAAAGTGTTTTGGACGGGAAAAGGTGACTCCGTTGGGTAAGCTAAAAAAAGAAACAAAACAAAAACAATATATATGTTAAATTTATTTTATGTGGTTTTCAGCACTAAAATACACGTTAATTTGGCAAAACTTCATTTTCTATCTATACTGTAAAATTATGTATTTTACTAATCAAAAGCGTATTAGGTAATTTATTTAGATAAACAATAAAATGCAAGCATATTTGTTGAATTTCATTGGTTATAAGGTTCTAATGAGAATTTTTGGATTAATCTGTTCTTTCTTGAATTCGGTATCATTTATGAAGGTTCAATATACAGTGACATTGATCAGCTTACAATAGACTCGGTCCAGAATATCTATGATTAGACCTCAATATTTTCAGTATCAAAACAAATTCATCTCATTGTGAAAAAAATTTTATCTATCTTTATAAAAGGTGACATAATAACGATGTGTGCAAGATTTCCGTAACTTTTGGCGTATCACATATAATTTTTATGAGAAAATATAAAAAACTCTATTGGAAAAATTTATAAATATGCTAAAATTATTAGTTAAAAATACCAGTCTAAAAATTTTGTTATAAAAAGATAACTACAAATTTTGTTGAACAGCGAAACACGTGCGTGTATATAGATAGATATATATA
>JAUZNK010004499.1:0-10404 GCA_035046665.1 Euphysa ruthae | reverse complement strand
ATAACCTTTTTCAAAAAGAAGTACTCGTTATATACTGATAATGGTTTTAGTGAATAAAAGTGGTTTTAATGCCTCAAAAACCACTTCTGTCCTTTATTTACATTAAAATTGCAAAAACAAAAAATTTTTTCTCTACGAATAAGGTTAATAACATAATTACGATGGATTCTATAAGCTTCTAAATCACATGGTTTGTCAGACCTGTTTCCACAATTTCTTATTTGTGTCCGTTTCATTAGCTTTCTCCTGGCCATTTTCGAAACGAACGGTTTAGTGTTTCCCCTTTTAATCTTACTTTTGACTAGTTTAATATTTTAGTTTAATATTTTCTGTGGTGATGAATTTTTTCTTAAATCACGAATTATACTTGAGTATTAATTAATATATTTCTAGGAAAAATTGTGAATATTCAGATCTCCTTTAATATTTTCACCGGTGATGAACTTTTTCTATAAACTGGTACTCTAACTGAGTATTTGATTATATATTGCTACTAAGCTAGCAGCATAGAATCTTCTTTATGAATCAAAAATCATCAATTATCATGGTGTTGATGCTTATTTAGATCAGGAAATATACTTGAGTGTTAATTAATATATTCCAAGGAAAACTTGCAGACTAACAACATTTATATACGTCAGACACCTTTTCTAAAATCAGAAATTATACTTGAGTGTTAATTAACATATTACAAGGAATGGTTGCCATATGTCAACATTTATATACGTCAGATACCCTTTAAAATTTTCTCTTGCATGAATTATTTCTTAAATAAGTTGCTCTACAGGAGTAATTATTATAACAATGCTACTAAAATTAGAAGTTTACTGTGTTCTTAGTGCATCAAAAATCAACAATTATAATCTTTTTTGCATCTGGTTTCTTAAATCAGGAATTATACTTGAGTGTTAACTAATATATTCCAAGGAAATTTTGCAGTATATCAACATTTATATACGTCAGATACCCGTTAATATTTTCTCCGGTGATAAACGTTTCATAAAACAAGTGCTCTACAGGAGTATTTGTTAAAATATTGCTGCTAAAACAAGCAGTATAGAGACTTTTTATTGCATCAAAAGTCATCAATTATCATCTTCTTTGATGAATGCTTTCTTAAATCAGAAATTAAACGTGAGTGTTAACAAACATATCACAAGGAAAACTTGCCATATATCAACATTTATATACGTCAGATACCCTTAAATATTTTCTCCGGTTATGTATTACTTCTTGAAAATGTTGCTCTACATGAGAATATCAAATAATATTGCTACTAAAACTAGAAGTTTACTGTGTTCTTAGTGTATCAAAAATTATCAATTATCATCTTTTGTGCTGAATGCTTTCTTAAATCAGAAATTATACTTAAGTGTTAATTAACATATTGCAAGGAATACTTGCCATATATTAACATTTATATACGTCAGATACCCTATAATATTTTCTCCGGTAATGAATTACTTCTTAAAATAGTTGCTCTACATGAGTATTTATTATAATATTGCTACTAAAATTTTAAGTTTACAGTGTTCTTAGTGCATTGAAAACCATAAATTATCATCTTTTGTGCTTAATGCTTTCTTAATTTAGGAATTATTCTTGAGTATAAATTAATATTATCCAAGGAAAACTTGAAGTATATCAACGTTTATATACGTCAGTTACACTTTATAATTTTTTCGGTCGATGAATTTTTTTTTAAAACATGTGCTCTAAAGGAGTGTTTGTTAAAATATTGCTTGTAAAACTAGCAGTATAGGGTCCTTTTAATGCATCAACAGTCATCACCTATCATCTTTTGTGAGTATTTATTATAATATTGCTACTAAAATTAGAAGTCTAGAATGTACTTGGTGCATGAAAAATCATGACTTATCATCTTTTGTGTTGAATGCTTACTTAATTCAGGAATTATTCTTGTGTGTAAATTAATTTTATCGAAGGAAAACTTGAAGTTTATCAACATTTATATACGTCAGTTACACTTTAATATTTTTCCGGTGATAAATGTTTTTCTTAAACAGGTTCTCTACAGGAGTATTTCTTAAAATACTGGTGCTAAAACTGGCAGTATAGAGTCTGTTGAATGCATCAAAAGTCATCAATTATCGTCTTCCTTGCTGAATGCTTTCTTAAATCAGAAGTTATACTTGAGTGTTTATTAACATATTACAAGGAATACTTGCCATATATCAACATTTATATGCGTCAGATACCCTGTAACATTTTCTCCGGTAATGAATTACTTCGTAAAACAGTTGGTCTACATGAATTTATATTATAATCATCACTTATCATCTTTTGTGCATTTGCTTTCATAAATCAGGAATTATACTTGTGTGTTAATTAATATATTCCAAGGAAATTTTGCAGTATATCAACATTTATAAATCGAGATATCCTTTAATATTTTCTTCGTTGATAAATGTTTTCTTAAAACAGGTTCTCTATAGGAGTATTTGTTAAAATATTGCTGCTAAAACAAGCAGTATAGAGTCTTTTTTATGCATCAAAAGTCATATATTATCATCTTCTTTGTTGAATGCTTTCTTAAATGAGAAATTATACCTGAGTGTTAATTAACATATTACAAGGAAAACTTGCCATATATGAACATTTATATGCGGTTGATACTCTTTAAATTTTTTCTGTTGATGAATGTTTTCTAAAAACATGTGCTCTACACGAGTATTTGCTTAAAATATTGCTGCTAAAACTAGCAGTATAGAGTCATTTTAATGCATCAAAAGTCATAAATTATCATCTTTTGTGAATATTTATTATAATATTGCTAATAAAATTATAAGTTTACTGGGTTCTTAGAGTATCAAAAATCATCAATTAATATCCTTTGTGCTGAATGCTTACTTAATTCAGGAATTTTTCTTGAGTGTAAATTAATATTATCCAAGGGAAACTTGAAGTATATCAACGTTTATATACGTCAGTTACATTTTAATATTTACTCCGTTGATGAATCTTTTCTTAAAAAATGTGCTCTATAAGAGTATTTCTTAATATATTGCTGCTAAAACTGGCAGTATAGAGTCTTTTTAATGCATCAAAAATCATCTATTATCATCTTCTTTGCTGAAAGCTTTCTTTATTCAGAAGTTATACATAAGTGTTAATTAACATATCACAAGGAATACTTGCCATATATCAATATTTATAAACGTCAGATATCCTATAATATTTTTTTCGGTAATGAATTAATTCATAAAAAAGTTGCTTTACATATTTGTTTTATTATTGCTGCTAAAATTAGAAGTTTACAGTTTTCTAAGGTTATCAAAAATCAACAACTTTCATCTTTTGTGTTGAATGCTTATTTAAATCAGAAACTATACTTTAGTGTAAGTTAATATAAGCCAAGGAAAATTTGAAGTATATCAACATTTATATACGGCAGTTAAACTTTAATATTTTCTCCGTTGATGAATATTTTCTTAAAATATGTGATCTACAGGAGTATTTCCTAAAAAATTGCAGCTAAAACGAGCTGTATAGAGTCTTTTTAATGCATCAAAAGTCATCAATTATCATCTTCTTTGCTGAAAGCTTTCTTTATTCAGTCAGAAATTATACTTGAGTGTTAATTTACATATTGCAAGAATACTTGCCATATATCAACATTTACATACGTCAGGTAACCTTGAAAATTTTCTCCGGTCATGATTTACTTTTTGAAAAAGTTGCTCTACTTGAGTATTTATTATAATATTGTTACTAAAATTAGAAGTTTACAGTGATCTTAGTGCATAAAAAGTCATCAATTATCATCTTCTTTGCTGAAAGCTTTCTTTATTTAGAAATTATACATAAGTGTTAATTAACATATCACAAGGAATAACGGCCATATATCAACATTTATATACGTCAGATACCCTATAATATTTTCTCTGGTAATAAATTACTTCATAAAAAAGATGCTCTACATGAGTATTTATTATAATATTACTACCAAAATTAGAAGTTTCCAGTGTTTTTAAATAAGAAAAACTATATAAGAAAAACTTGAAGTATAACTACATTTATATACGTCATTTATATACACTTTAAAAATTTTTACGTTGATGAATGTTTTCTTAAAACATGTGCTCTACAGAAGTTTTTGTTATATCGTGGCTGCTAAAATTAGCAGTATAGAGTCTTTATAAAGCATCAAAAGTCATAAATTGTCATCTTCTTTGCTAAATGCTTTCTTAAATGAGAAATTATACTTGAGTGTTAATTAATATATTACCAGGAAATCTTGCCATATATGAACATTTATATGCGTCAGATACACTTTAAAATTTTCTCCGGTCATGAATAACTTCTTAAAAAAATTGCTTTCTAATCAGTATTTATTATAATATTGCTACTACTTTTAGAACATTACTGTGTTTTTAGTTCATCAAAAATCATCAATTATCATCTTTTGTGTTGAATGCTTACTTAATTTAAGAATTATTCTTGAGTGTAAATTAATATTATCTAAGAAAATTTTGAGGTATATCAACATATATATACGTTAGTTAAACTGTGATATTTTTTTCTTTGATGAATATTTTCTTAAAACTGGTGCTCTACATGAGTATTTGTTATAATATTGCTATTAAATATAGCAGTATAGAGTCACCTTAATGCATCAAAAATCATCAATTATCATCTTTGGTTCGGATGCTTTCTTAAATCTGGAATATTACAAGAGCGTTATATAATCTATTCCAATGAAAACTTGCAATAGATCGAAATTTATATACGTCTGATAACCTTTAATATTTTGTCCTGTGTTCAATTTTTTCTCAAAACAGGTGTTCTAAATGACTGTTTGTTTTTTTTAAATATTGCTACAAAACTACCCGTATAGAGTTTCTAAATGCATCAAAAATTATCAATTATCGTCTTTTCTGCTGAACGCATAATTAAATCAGGAATTATACTTGACTTTTAATTAATGTAATCCAAGGAAGACTATAAACATTTACGAACATCAGATACCCTTCCATATTTTGTCTGGTAATGAATATTTTCTTAATACAGGGGCTCTACATGAGTATTTGTTAAAATTTTGCTTCAAAACTAGCTGTATAGAGTTTCTAAATGCATCAAAAATCAACAATTATCATCTTTTCTGCTGTATTCTTACTTAAATCAGGAATTATACTTGATGGTTAATTAATATCATCCAAGGAATACGTGCGGTATATCAACATTTAAAAACATCAGATACCCTTTAATAATTTCTCCGGTGATGAATACTTTCTTAAAACAGGTGCTCTACATGAGTATTTGTTATATAATTGCTACTGAAGCTATAGTATAGAGTCTTCTTAATGCATCAAAAATCATTAATTATCTTTTTTTGTTCAGATGCTTTCTTGTATCTGGAATTATACATGAGCGTTCATTAATATATTCCAAGGAAAACTTGTCAAATATCGACATTCATACACGTCTAATACCCTTTAATATTTTCTCTGGTGATGAATGCTTTCTCAATACAGGTGCTCTACATGAGTACTAGATAAAACATTGCTACAAAACTAGCTTTATGGAGTCTTTTAATTGCATTAAATATCATCAATTATTACCTTTTGTGCTGAATTCTTACTTAAATGAGGAGTTATATTTGAGTTTAATTAATATAATCCAAATAATACTTGCAGTATGTCAACATTTACAAACCTCATATACCCTTCAATATTTTCTACGGTGATGAATATTTTAATAAAACTGGTGCTCTACAAGAGTATTTGTTAAAATTCTGCTACAAAACTAGCTGTACAGATTCTTTTTATTTCATCAGAAATATTCAAGTATCATCTTTTTTGCTGAATGCTTACTTAAATGGTAATTTATACATGAGTGTAAATTAATATAGTCCAAAGAATACTTGCGGTATACCAACATTTATAAACGTCAGATACCCTTTCATAATATCTCCAGCGATGAGTATTTTCTAAAAACGGGTGCTCTATATGAAAATTTTTTATACTTATGTTACTAAATCTAGCAGTATAGAGTTTTCTTAATGCTTCAAAAATCATCAATTATCATATTTTGTTCAGGTGCTTTCTTAAATCTCGAATTATACATGAGCGTTATTTAATATATTCCTAAGAAAACTTGACATATATCGACATTTATATACGTCTGATAACATTTATTTATTTCTCTGGTGATCAATTTTTTTCCAAACAAGTGCTCTACATGAGTATTTGTTAAAATATTGTTATAAAACTAGCTGTGTAGAGTCTTCTTAATGCATCAAATATCATTAATTATCATGTTTTGTGCTGAATGCTTACTTAAATCAGGAATTATACTTGAGTTTTAATTAATATAATCTAAAGAATACTTGCGGTATATCAACATTTACGAACCTCAGATACCCTTCACTATTTTCTCCGGTGATGAATATTTTCTGAAAACAGGTGCTCTACATGAGTATTTGTTAAAGTTTTGCTAGCAATTTAGCTGTATAGATTCTTCTTAATGCATCAAAAATCATCATTTATCATCTTTTGTGCTGAATACTTACTTAAATCATGAATTATACGTTACTGTAATTTAATATAATCCAAGGAATATTTGTGGTAAGTTATCGGTTATTAACGTCAAATACCCTTTAATAATTTTTTCGGTGATGTATATTTTCTTAAAACATGTGCTCTACATGAGTATTTGTTATAATATTGCTACTAAATATAGCAGTATAGAGTCTTCTTAATGCATCAAAAATCATCAATTATCATCTTTTGTTCAGATGCTTTCTTAAATCTGGAATTATACATGAGCGTTACCTAATATATTCCAAGGAAAACTTGCCATATATCGACTTTTATATACGTCTGATAACCTTTAATATTTCCTCCAATGATGAATGTTTTCTCAAAGCGGGTATTCTACATGAGTATTTGTTAAAATTTTGCTACAATAATAGCTGTATAGGTTCTTCTTAATGCAACAACAATGAACAATTTACATCTTTTGTCCTGAATGCTTACTTTAATCATAAACTATACTTGAGTGTTAAGAAATATAATCCAAGGAATATTTGCTGTATATCAACATTTTTAAACGTCAGATACCCTTTAATAAATTCTCCAGTGATGAATACTTTCTTAAAACAGGTGCTCTACATGAGTATTTCTTATAATATTGCTGCTAAATCTAGCATAAAAGAAGCTTCTTAATGCCTCAAAAATCATCAATTATCATCATTTGTTCAGATGCTTTCTTAAATCTGGAATTGTACATGAGCGTTACATAATATATTCCAAGGCAATTTTGCCATATATAGACATTTATATAGTTCTGATAACCTTTAATCTTTTCTCCATCGATGAATGTTTTCTCAAAAAAATGTTCAACATGAGTATTTGGTAAAATAATGCTACTAAATCTAGCGGTATGGAGTCTTTTTAATGAATCAAAATTCATCACTTATCCTCATTTGTGCAGATGCTTTCTTAAATCTAGAATTATAAATGAGCGTTAATTATTATATTCAAAGGAAAAATGGCCATATATCGACATTTGTATACGTCAGATAACCTTTAATATTTTCTCAGGTGATAAATGTTTTCTTAAAACAGGTGCGCCACATGAGTATTTTTTTGTAAAAATATCGCTATAAAACTAGCTGTATAGAGTTTCTAAATGCATAAAAAATCATTAGTTACTATCTATTGTGCTGAATGCTTACTTAAATCAGGAATTATACTTGAATTTTAGTTATTATAATGCAAGGAATAATATCGGTATATCAACACTTATAAACCTCAGACACCGTTTAACATTTTCTGCGTTGATGAATCTTTTATTAAAACAGGTACATCACATGAGTATTTGGTAAAACATTGCTACAAAACTAGCTGTATAGATTCTTCTTAAAGCATCAAAAGTCATCAACTATCATCTTTTGTGCAGATGCTTTCTTAAATCTGGAATTATATTTGATCATTCGTTATTATATTCTAAGGAAAAATTGTCACATAACGACATTTATATACGTCAGATAACTTAATATTTTCTACGGTGATGAATGTTTTCTATAAATTGGTGCTTTACATGTGTATTTGTAGAAATATTCCTTCAAAACTAATTGTATAGAATTTACTTAATGCATCAAAAATCATCAATTATCATCTTTTTTGCTAAATGCTGACTTAAATCAGCAATTATACTTGAGTGTTAGTTTATATAATCCTAGGAATACTTGCGCTATATCAATATTTATAAACATCAGATAGTTATTAATAAATTCTCCGGTGATGAATATTTTCTTAAAACAGGTGCTCTACATGACTATTTGTTATAATATTGCCACTAAATCTAGCAGTATAGAGTCTTCTTAAAGCTTCAAAAATCATTAATTATTACCTTTTGTGGTGAATGCTTAATTAAATCATGAATTATACTTGAGTGTCAATTAATATAAACCAAACAATACTTGCGGTGAATCAACATATATAAACGTCAGATACCCTTTAATAACTTCTCCGGTGATGAATACTTTTTTAAAGCAGGAGGTTTAGATTTTATTTGTTACAATATTGCGACTAAATCTAGTAGTATAGGGTCTTCTTAATGCATCAAAATTCTTCAATTATCATCTTTTGTTCAGATGCGTTCTTAAGTCTGGAATTATAATTGAGCGTATTATAATTGAGCGTTAGTTAATATATTCTAAGGATAAATTGCCATATATCGACATTGATATACATCTGATAACCCTTAATTTTTTCTCTGGTGATGAATGTTTTCTCAAAACAGGTGCTCAGCATGAGTATTTGTTAAAAAATTGCTACAAAACTAGCTGTATAGAGTCTTCATAATGCATCAAATACCATCAATTACAATCTTTTGTGCTGAATGCTTACTGAAATCAAGAATTATAATTGAGTTTTAGTTAATATATACCTAGGAATACTTGGGGTATATCAATATTTATAAACGTAAGACACCCTTTAATATTTTATCTGGTGATGAATGTTTTCTTAAAAAATGTGCCATACATGTGTATTTGTTAAAAAGTTGCTAGCAAATCACGCAGGATAAAGTCTTTCTAATGCATGAAAAGTCATCAATTATCATCGCTTGTTATGATGCTTTCTTAAATGTGGAATTATACATGAGCGTTAATTAATATAATCCAAGGAAAACTTGTCATATATCGACATTTATATACGTCAGATACCCTTTAATATTCTCTCTGGTGATAAATGTTTTCTCAAAACAAGTGCTCTGCATGTTAAAATATTGCTACAAAACTAGCTGTATAGAGTCTTCATAATGCATCAAATAACATTAATTACAATCTTTTGTGCTAAATGCTTACTGAAATCAAGAATTATAATTGAGTTTTAATTAACATAGTCCTAGGAATACTTGCCGTATATCAATATTTTTAAAAGTAAGATACCTTTTAATATTTTTACTGGTGATGAAAGCTTTCTTAACATAGGTGCGCTACATGTGTGTTTGTTAAATTATTGCTAGTAAATCTATCAGGATAGAGGCTTCATAATGAATCAATCATTATCAATTAATGTCTTTTGTGATGAATGCTTACTTAAACCAGGTATTTTATTTGAGTTTTAATTAGTATATTCTAATGAAAATTTGCCATATATCGACCTTTATATGTGTCAAATAACCTTTAATATCTTTTTCGATAATAGATGTTTTCTTAAAACAGGTGCTATAAATGAGTATTTGTTATAATTTAACTACAAAACTAGCTGTATAGATTCTTCTTAATGCTTCAAAAGACATCAACTATCATCTTTTGTGCTTAATGCTTTCTTAAATCAGGAATTATACTTGATTATAAATTAATATAATCCAAGGAATACTTGCGGTATATCAACATTTAAAACTTCTGATACACTTTAATAACTTCTCCGGTGATGAATATTTTCATAAAACAGGTGCTCTACGTGAGCATTTGTTATAATATTGCTACTAAATCTAGCAGTATAGTGTCTTCTTTAAGCATCCAAAAATCATCAATTGTCATCTTTTGTGCAGATGCTTTCTTAAATCTGGAATTATACATGAGTTTTAATTACTATAATCCAAGGAATACTTGCGGTATATCAACATTTATAAACGTCAGATACCCTTTAATATTTTCTCCGGTGGTGAAAGTTTTCTAAAGAAAGGTGCGATACATGAGCATTTGTTAAAGTATTGCTACTAAATCTAGCAGGATAGAGTCTTCCAACTGCATGGAAAGTCATCAGTCCTCGTCTTTATTGCAGATGCTTTCTTAAATCTGGAATTATACATAGGCGTTAATTAAATGATCCAAGGAAAACTTGCCATATATCGACATATATGTCAGATAACCTTTAACCTTTAGAGAGCGGAATACGTATATAAATATATAGACGTTTTGGCCTATAA
>JAUZNK010004498.1:0-10404 GCA_035046665.1 Euphysa ruthae | reverse complement strand
ACATATCACACATGGCACATGGTTGTGTTTTATGAAAATTTCGCAGTTTCGTTAGAATAATTGCTGAGACATCTTTTTCATGGTATTAGATTTAGTAAGATCGCAAAATCACCAACTCATGTGTACGACAAATAACTTTTTATAGATGACCTTTAGAGTAAACATCTTTTATAGAAGAAATAATTAGCTATTGAGAAAGTGTCGTTTATTACTAAAGAATTAAAAAAAAAAAATAACAACTGCAGATGAAAATTATTTTTTTTATAGTCGTACGTATCTATTTTGAAGACACACACACTTGTATGCATACCCTTTTGCAGTATATCTCCCCCCTCAGAGATGTACATTTTTTTGAATTGTCCCATACTGCCATAATTTCCTAAAAGGCAGCAAGAGCAAAAACGTCAACTCGAAACTTAAGAAATAATTTTAAAAAATACATTTGGTTAGACTTGGACTTCTTTTTTTTTCTTCAATTTTGAGTATTTCTTGAAACAATGTTACTTACTCCCTTTTACCAAAGCATAAGGAGAAAAATGCAAATTTTTTTGTTTTTTTAATTAACGCATCTTAGTAAAACAATTTCAATGTATTTATTTCGTAACTAGTACTATATGAATAAAGGTTTTGCAAATAACGCTTTAAAAATAAGAACACATATAAATATATGATAAAATTATGACAACATCCACGAGTTATAAACTCCAATAAATGAGTTTGGTTGGATATTCTGTGGAAAAAATATTTTTGAAAAATTTTAAATGAGATCATTTGAGACAAATGCGGAGACGCAATTTCATGAACAACTAAAACTTAAAACCAAAAACGAAGAAAAGGGATCTGTTTATGTTCATAAAAACTGTCGCAGAGATTTTACTGATTTTACTGACACTAAAAGATGTTTTACGAATTACTGGGTCAAATTTTACAGATGAAACTATGCCAAGCAACAAGCGATTACGTTCTAGCATTACACCGTTTAATTGGAAAGCCCATTGTTTACTTTGTGAAATATCCATTGTTATTAGGAAAAATTCAGCAAGAAAGCCTTTTCATCAAGTTACCTTCCTTGAAATTCACCTAAACTTAATTAAACTTTGTAGAAAAAGGAATGATGAATGGAAAGATAAAGTATATACTGAAATAAGTTGTTTTAACGATTTGCAGATGGGGTAAAATATCACAAAGTTAAAATGTTACACAGACATTAAAAAGACTAATAATATTCATTAAAAACAAGCGCTTAATAAATTTTAGTGACAACGGACGACCATTTGGCAAAAGATGCCGGCAGCCAGCAGTGGTTTGCAATTTTGTGTATTTGGCTTGAAGTTTAAGCAGGTTCACAGCTTTATATACTGCAGGATTGCATTATAAGATGGCAAAGTTGGCAGGAGGTGAAAGTGTGTATAGTAACATGAGATTGAAGCATAAAATGCAAAAGAAACATGGGAAACTATTTATTTTTCAAAAGTGAATGGAAAAGAATGCTGTGGCGTGATTCGAAAACATCATTGATTATTTTGTTTATGATGTATGGTATGAGGAGAAAAAATGAAGACAAAAAAGGATGTAGAAAGAAACATCTTGACTGCAGCTAAACAGATACTATCAGAAATTCGTCAAAAGACTATGACACATCAGTATAGGCAGCAAATACTGATATAAAATCCTCTAATGTTAACGGGCTTCCACATATTCTGAAAATTTTACTTGAGGGTTTATTTAATTCAGATTTAAAGCAACAGGGCATTGAGTAAAGGATAATTCAAGCAACAAAATCTAGATAAGCTTTAATGTCAATCCTATTTGACCTTGCTGTGGAGTTTTATCTAGTTTTCGGTTCCAAATAGCTTATGGAAGAACTAAATCATCTTGGGTGATGTTGTAGCGACAGAGAAGTTACAAGGTTCAAGCAAACTGCTATTGTCAATGAGTCACTGAAGACTTATCTCAGGTCAGTGTTTATAGGCCATTAGGAACGTTTTCACAATACGTAGCTGATAATTTTGATGATGACATATGCGGCCATGATGTGAAGGGAAAATTTCATGGAATGGGGATCAATCAGACATCAGTAGTATAGTAGCTTCAGTAACAGTAAACAAGGCCATATAGTTAGAATATTACATTGAGGATAAACATTTCATTATGTGAAAAAATATTTTGAAAACTGTGAATAATCTGCAACTATGGCAAAAGACATTGATAGATAAAAAGATTGACATTCTCTGTCAAATTTCTTTTACCTTTCATACACCAACTCGCCCTAATTGGTCTGGTTTTATGCAGACTTTCCGAAAAGGAAAATATACTGGAAAGTCGAAAGTCGACATTTTATAAATCAATAAATTTAATCTATGTGACAAAAATTGTGTGTTCCCCAATTTCTTTTTGTAATTCAGCAGTCAAAGACAGTCAGTTGTGGAATTTCTTGCATTACCTTAAACCATCCTTTGTGTCTGAAAGCCGTTGAAAATTCAACAGAAAAATCTTTAAGTATTATATGCAGACTTGGAGGTTTTTACATTTATATGAGTTTATTGGGAAGCGTCGAGACAGTGTTGAAATGCACCAGGTTTTCCGAACGTTTGCAAGTTGTGTAGAGCGAAAATGCATTCATACATTATTATTCCGGAAAAGATTTTTCCAGAGTATTAATGGCTCATTTTATATTAAGAAGTGTTGTAATGCTGAAATTAATTTCGTCTATTATGAAAGAAAATGTTATTAGTGAAGAAGATTTGGTAAATACCATAACACTCTACAACTCCTTCGTCAATGGTGTAGCTTGGTATGAAGAAATGATTGGCTCGAAAATGCTCGAAAAGGATAATGATGCCATTTTGACTAAAATGATTAATCTTAAAACTGCGTCAGACACGGACAAGTTGAGGATCCAGTATATCATTTAAATTATTACTATCAAAAATTTTATTACTCTTGAAAGAACTGGCAATTGGTAAAACCATTTGTCCAGTACTTCTTAGATGCTCAATTTATCTGCACCAACCGGTTACATCAACTACGCAAAGAGTGCCAGACCTTAATTTCAGATGATGACAGGTTTCTCAACAACCTTCCCAAATTTCTCGCCAGATACCATGTAGTCAGTAGAAACAACCGTTTTTGGGAGGTATTTGGACTAATCATACATTAGATTAAGTGCTGATGCGCTCGCTATAAACACGGAGTGGCCATTTCGAGAAGAAGATGGATGTTCAAAAACTATATGTTGTCATGGATACATACAATGCAAGATTGTGCACAAATTCACACTTCAATGACAGAGCATACAGGAAATTATGAAAATGCCAGTAACCAACATGCATAGCAAGGAGCAAACCGAGTTAGACATGATAATAAAGGCCTTGCGAAAATAAATTATGGGTAGAAGCACACGACACTTGTTAGGAAAACGAGCCGTACTTAAAGAAATTTGTAACAAAAGTAAATATATCTTCAAACAAATGAGCTTCGAACCACCGTATCGCTTTGCTGCATAATGTAAAATGGATGCCCAACAGTACATATCAAAATATCCTTATGAAGTACTCAATATATATAAGGACAAAATACGGCCAGAGCTGCATTGTGTTTAATGGGTTTGAAAATATGTAAACGATCATGAACAGAAAAAAGAGAGTTGGAAAAGCATCTGTTTGGATACAATTAAACGATTAAAATGTGGTATTCATGAATAATAATGAAAATATGGCACAGTTTATATCTATCTGTCTTATCTGAAATTTGAATTTTTGGGAGTAATTAATTGCACGATTTTGTCACAACAAATTTCTTCGCGTGTGTTTAATTTTGCGACTTCGTCATTTTTATATTTTCAGTGGGTAATCAATTTCGCAATGTCGGACATAATTTATTTTTTATTTCAGTAAAGAGAAAATGAATAGAAGAAGACGAAACGAGGAAATATTTACTGCTTAATTTCTTTATCCTTAAGATTTCAATCTTCTTCGTCAAGTAAATCAAATAGAATTATTTCTTCATCGCTACTAATATCATTCAGATCATCAAACTCGTACTGTATTACCTTCCGTCTGACAATATTTACTTGTTGAAAATGCTTGCAGTAAATTCTTCTTCACCTTAGACTATAGGGTCCCTCTCGAGAAAAGGATCTAAATGCGGAAGCTTACAACTCCTTGTTTTAATTCCATCTTTTATACCTGATTTTTCCAATCCTTTCGAATTTACCTCCTTTCCTGATTCAGATGTAAATTTGTTGTATAATTTGTCTATCCACTTCGAATGCTGCGGTTTTGTTACGGAGAAATCTAAATGTACTTCAATACTTTGTGTTTCTATACAGCATATTAGAGGATTGGAGACTTGTTTGGCACAGCATCCTGTAAGCAACTTCTTTAATATAACATTTTGCATATCTGTTAACGGTCAAATCGAGCGGGTGGCAAAGGTTGATCATGTTTGTTGAGACTTTTGTGAAGAATGCATCATTTCAGCGAAAACGAATCTTTATTTATTAAGGAGCTAAATGTATTTACAAAAGCACCAAAATATCGTTCGTGATTTGTATACTGTGCCGAAGAAATAATAAGTTCATTTCTTGTTCCTATTGTGTGTTGGATCATTTCACCAGAAGTAAAAAAAAAATGAATAAAAAATGCTTAAAAAAAGGCACAAATAAATGAATTATCGAACATGGTGACATGCGATCATTTTTTAATGAAAGTATGAAAACTAAAAAAGAAAATAAAAATGTTAAAAAATGTGTTATTATATTAGACTAACAAAAAGAAGAAAGATAAAAAATAAAATAATTTAAGGTCTTTAATATTTTCTCGAGTACGGTGTTTTGAAATTTTTCTTGTGATTTTATTTACGAGATTTTAATTTTGTGAAATTTTTCGCGAGAAATCAAAATTACGAAAATTGCGAAATTTTCTGCACGCAAAATGTAACACGTTAAAGATATGTAAAATTTACGTATTGTGATTGGTTACATATTTGCAAATGTATTGCTTCCAAAAAGTTAAGCAAAGTTCACCAAGAACTGAAAAAAATTGACATTTGATTGTTTTGTCTCGTTAAGATAATGCAATAATATGGATTTGTGCTTTCCAGGTAGTAAACTTTTATCAACTTTTATATATTCCCAAACAACCCTAATTTATAGTTTTTTACAAGTTTACAAGTTTTACAAGTTTTTACAGGTAAAGTTAGCACTTTGAAGAAATCTGGAAAGGACGCCATTTATCAAGAGACTGTGGAAGTATTTGTTGAAGAAACAGCAACTGCAAGGGAGATTAAAGAAACTGATTTAAATTTGATTCGACACAAGTAAAATGTCAAACTTTTTCTAAACTTTAACTTTAATCGATCAAAATAGGTTGTTATTGTTGCAGTTCACGGTTACAGTTTGTTTCAATTTTTTAGGATAATAATAATAACAACAACAATGATTTATTTCTTATGTAAATCAAGTAAGCAAGGGAGTTAGTAAGTAAGAAAAGAAAATAATAACGACAAGGATATAAATAAGTTGACAAAGGTAGGTAAAAAATATGTCTGTCACAAAAATATTTTCATTGTGGTCAGTTATACATCACTCGCAAAAATATCGAGAGATTGGTTCATCCGAAGTATAATAAAAGAAACAACTAGAGAACTATAAAAATTTAGAAAAATTATATTCCCTATCTATTATAATGAGCGTGTTTGATGTAATAACACACTGTGTAAGCGTTGCAAATGCCAGCTCAAAAGCCCTGTAATGAAGGACATAAAAAACTATCAGCGGTAACCACATGTCGTAAGAAATCATTAAGAAATCACCGAAAAAATTCATTGCCAGCAGAATAACGATTTCGATGTTTCTTAACATGAATTTTATAACATCAAATATACTTTGGTCAAGAATAATTTCGTTAGAAAACGATAAATTTTCTGTTAGAACTTCATTCTGTGTAAAAATGTTTGCCAAATCACTGGGAATAACATAGCAGACTTTAAATCAAATTCTAGTGATAGATCATGGGTTAAAAACCAGCATGAAATAGTCATACATCCATAAAACATTGCAGCTATTATTTCCGGTGAGTTTTCAAAGGTAATTTTCCAAAAACATGCGTCAAATCGAATCGATTGGAATGGCAAGGTTATGCAAGATCCTAAAATAAATCTAAGCGTATAAGTTCCAGATAAAATCGAATAGACGATTGTATTTCCAGTGGGTAACTCCTGACCATTTTACTTGACATAATCGGTTGCAAAGCAGTGCCGAAGCTACCAATAGCTCTTTCAAATATTAAAAAAAAACGGACTTAACGGAATACTATATTGCTGATGATAACTAATAAGTTGCAGATTAAAAATGTTTTTCGTATATGTTGCGATTTGTCTACCCATCTACCAATAACTATCCGCTGTACCAACTGAGCAGATATGATATGTACATGCTATAATGGCATACCATAGTTTAGGTTGGTATATTTAGAGTATTTGTTATGTATAACCATAATGTTAGGAATATTACTGACTCTTCAAGCCCAAGGAAAAAGTTCTGTAAAGAAAATGCTATTGTTGTATTTTGTCGTTTTCGCAACCATTTTTTGTAGCAATGTATGTCTGTGTTATAAAGCATATTTCTTTTATAAAATTTCGGAATTATGCTTAATGCTCTTTTAGTATATTTATTCTTGAAATTAAAAAAATATAGTATGGTATTACCCTATTTACAAGTTTATTATATAGGCCGTGTGAACGGCTTTATTTTAAACAGGGCTAGATTTCATGAACCTAAATAATTTTTTTTTTAAATAAAAACATTAATAATAATTTTCTAATAGACACTGTTAATTTTATATAAAAGAAAAAGTGAGAGGTCGTTTATTAGCAGATACACTGATTTTCGATTATTTAACGATGCATGCGTTTTATACACAAGCAGACAAGCTAGCAAGTGATAAAAAAATATTTGATATAGTTTAATATTATGAGATTATGAACCACCTAGTAGGGTAAACATTTATGGGTGGTTTACAGGATCAGGAATCGGCCCATTAATTTATAATATATCTTTCAATACGTATTAAATTTAAGCGCAATTTATTATCAGGCGACACATAGCATTTTTCAAAAGTTTGCAACTCTACTGCAGCTAAATTAAATATTGATTTAATCAAGACCTGGGCGTTGTAACGAAAAATGTATTGTAACTTTAATCGAAATAACCATGCCTTGGAAGCATAGTTTTCCCGAAAAATATAAATAATATAAATAAGAATAAAAAGTAATTGTCAATCAGTTTAGTAACCGTATAAGAACATCTTGGTTTATTTCTTAATCAGGATATTAATTCTAATAAATATGTTTCGTTAAGATAACACTTAATCTACTTTTCCAATTTACTTTTACCATTCCGATTTAAATTCTGGAACGTAATCAGACCTTTTTTAAACAATTTAGCAACAGTTATTTTTTTTCAAAAAATCTAACAAATAAAGATTGATTTTCCTAAACCAAACACAGTCTTTGATGCACATTATTCCAAAGTTCTTAAATTGCAAGTTTAAGACTCGCTTTTGGTCATTAAAAAGAAGACATATTTAGAAAGAATATTCTTGGAACTGTTAATACGATTTGTGACTGAAAAACTTATCGAACAGTGTTAAAATTGTTTCCCACTATTCTCTTAACTAAACTAACTTTATTAAAGTATGTTAACATTCGCAAAACACTCCTTGTCACCATAACAAATATATTTGGACGATTATTGAGTTTATTCAGGTTATAATCTTGTTCAGCTTCTTTCATAAGGATAACTTTAATAGTTATAAATTTAACACCTCCGTACTTAAATGCAAAATTGTCTACTTGAACTTCAGATGGAATTTATATGCGCATGTTGTAATTTTTGTGTGATCAGGTTTGAGATTAACAGAATTTTTTAAAATCTTTTCATAACAATATCCTTAAGTAACTTATTCTTTAGGGGTTGTCGCTGGATTTTTATTTGAGGATCAAACCCTTTCAAAATATATTTTGAAATTTTTTAATTACTTAAATCGGCCAAAAGCAATAATCAAGGCTGTGGTCAATTTTACACCTTCCTACTTATTTGGAGATATCCGATCAACAACTCCAGATTGTGAGAGGGAAAATCGTTCAATGAATAGTCGAAAAGTTCTTTCAATATTTCATGATGTATGCTGGTTGAAAATCTTTGAAAGGCTTGCCATAATGTCAAAAACTTATCTTAACAATTGTGGTGGTTACTATGAATATTTTTCAATGCATTAAAAATTATCTTTTTTATATAAAAAAATGTCATTACACCTAAGAAAAGTGCAATGAGCTTCATTAAATTTTTCGTTCTTGTATATTGCCTCGTGCATCTTTACCATATGCCATTTAAGATTATCATTCATAGGAAGCTTTATGCTGCAAAGTGTGCATTTTAATGTATGTTTTTTGTTTTCATTGATAAGTTGTGCTTTGGTGACATCACTGTTCAGAATATTTTTTCTTGAGTAAGAAAATATACCATGAGGAAATTGAAGAAATTAAAATTCATCAGATTTATGCAAAATTACTGTCAATTTACAGATGCTTTGGTATATATTATAATATAATAATATATTTGATCAAATCAGGGCTTGCTTTACAAATAAAATAAAAAATAAAATATATAGATTGGCTTAACTTGGATAAATATGTTAAAAATTCTGTGCAACAGACTCATCTGCTTGCTCCATTGTATTAAGGTAGTGTAAGATTACAACAATTTTTATGAAAATGTTTTTAGGTAAATATTCAAAATGTTGGTATTACAGGCAACTTTTGTATAGGTACGCATACGTATGGTTGTTTTCATTGCTATTATTATTATTCGCTTAAGTAGGTTTTGAAATCGTTATGTGATTGAAGTCAACTATGCAGCATTTTAAAATCAGTTAAATTTTTAGATTGAATGATGATACTAACAATTGGGTGTTGAAAATGATCTTATAAAGGTAAAAAATTCTCATTCGGTGGAAATTTTTTATCCCCGTTACTCATTACTTCTCATATATTAAAAAACCCTGCGAATAATTTAATTAATCAAACACACAATTTTATACCTTACCTTTCTAGGAATGCAAAAATAGTTTTCGGAATCGTCGGCCGATCCATTAATCAACGCTGGCAGTGATTTTTCTTCAACGTCGGTTTTTGTCTTTAAGAATAAAAGGTGAGTTTAAAACTTAAATAGATGCATAACATCAATAAGTTATATATTGCTTACATATGGTTAAAAATTTTTGTAATATAATAATAATACAAGTGCCTGATTAACAAACTGAAAACGGCTAAGGGGCTGTTTATATAAAAAACTCATCTTTACATGCCGGGATAGTTGAATCAAAATTCCATCTCGTTTAGCTGGGATCTCGGTGAAATAATAACAGGGATCTCAGCAGCAAGGCTCGCTTTTCATAAAAATACAATATAATTTTTAGGATTTTTATAATAATATATTAATATATTTAATATATTAATATGAGCGAGATTTCAGCAAACCAAACTAGTTCTCTAGTGAAAAAAAATAAAACAAAGTTGTCTACAAACGTTGTGAAAAGAATAAAAGCGTTATGTAAATGCACACATTACACTTTTTAATCCGTTTATTGAGATTCCAAATGCTTTTTGAAGGAATTCAGGTAGTATAGTGCAACCATACAGCCTACACATAATAAAAACTGATTTATAGTTTATATATATTAATGTTGTCGTGGTCGAATCTTATATGATACCTACCTACTTATCTGTCTGGTTGTGAGGTAAATGGGGAGTAACAACACATAAAAAGAAAAAAAAAGAAAGCACCTTTGCGTTATTATTTTGATAACTTCACTTAACTGCACTGTCTAACAGAATAGCTAAGATTTTCGAAGTTACAAATCCATAAAATCGAATCTTATTTAATGCCGAAATCTTATTTAATACGTTCAATTAGCTTTTTTATTTGCTATAGTACATAATTTCCGTATATGCTTCGAGAGAGTCAATTTAGAATCAATATTAATTCCTAACAGTTCGACTTCATTTTTTATAAATACATCTCTTCCACCAATATTAAAAGAGACTGGTGGGGTTTTTATTCCCAAGAACATTATTTCAAACTTTGCAGGATTTGTTGTCATAGAGTTATTTTTAAACCACTCCTGAAGTCTGGTAAGGTCCTTAGACAAGACCAAACTTTGTCAAAGGTTAAATCGCAAGCGTAAAGAGTATTATTGTCTGCAAAATTACAAATATCGGAATCTATTGCAAAAAAGAATTTATCATTTATAAATATATTAAAAAAAAGTGGGCCTAAAATAGAGCCTTGAGGAACTCCTAGTGCGATGCTCAACCATTCACTAAGCGTCGAACCTAATTTAA
>JAUZNK010004497.1:0-10405 GCA_035046665.1 Euphysa ruthae | reverse complement strand
AAAAAAAAAAAAAAAAAAAAAAAAAAAAAAAAAAAAAAAAAAAAAAAAAAAAAAAAAAAAAAAAAATTCTACTTTTTGCATTTCTCTTTAAATTAAAAAAAATCTGAATTTTCATCAAATTTTAATGATCAAATCTTACGAAAAACATTGAAATAACCATTTTTCATTAAGTTATTAAGGCTATAAAATGACATTAAAACTGCATATTTCTTATTTAACCCTTATGAAACCAAATAATAAATATCTAAATGAAAATCTGTAAATAACAGCCCAAACTTATGACATGTCTTCACAAACCTGATTATTAATTTTATGTTGCCAATTTGGTTGATTTTTTTTTCACCTATCTGAAGTATCTTAGGACATATTTTTTGTTTATTTATCTGGCTAGTTTATTCATTTAAAATATAAAGTTATTCAATTTTTTTTGTAAATGAATGGTTACCTATACTCCAAATTTTGATTAATTTAGATCTTTAAGATGCTTCACACATCATATCAGCAGTCAAAATCGTGCAAAAGATAGCAGTGAAGTAATAATCAACAGCAATAATAAAGTAAGGAAAGCCTTTTGCAATTTTGGCAAAAAAATTTTAAGAGAAAAAGCAGACAGATTATCACAAACAAAAAAATTCAATGAAAAAGATGACACTTTTTCAATAACTGCAGGTTTGATTATATGCTTGTACAGAGTTAACTATCAAAGCAGACACAACAATTACAGTTAAACTTTCACACTGATATAAATATAATAATCTATGAGGCGCTGCCTAATTTTAGCACAGGAACACTAACAATGAACCAAATTAATGTAAACCAAGAATATTCAACCTAAAACAATAGCTTCAATTAGGAAATTAACATACACTTAAAGGATGGTTGACAAGGAGAAGAATAAGCAAAATAGAAAAGCAAATCAATGAAGCTGAACAGAAAATGTTCCAATGCAGCATTATGCCTTAAAAATGACTGTTACCAATCAACAAATATGGAGCAACAAAACTCATCGTTACCTAAAAACACTACAACCAATTGATTTAATACGAGAGAAGAAATCTGAAGAAGTGAAAAAATCTTTTAATTCAAATAACTAACGCATAAACAATAACAGGTATTTTTATGACGTAAGAGTTCTTACTTAACTTCTGGTTTAGGTGCTAATTATATATGCTAAAAATTGCTGCGTTGTTGACCATTACGGTTTAAAAAAAATTATTTTTAGGTGACTAATCATTCTTAAAAGATAGTTTGCTATCAGGTTTTCGCTTCCAATATTAGAGCTGGGTTGTCTGTTAAATCTGCGAAATAAAATAATGAAGAACAATATATCTGATGGTGGTTGATTATATGTTTCAGGTGCTCTACATTCATTACCGGAGTACACCAATTCTGTAAATTAGACTCAGCTCATCAGATAGCTTCATGTCAATTATAGGATAATTTAGTAACAAACCCTATCAAATTCTCAGAAATTGCAAACACATGAGTCAGTGTAAACATCTAAATCTAGTTTCTTTCATCCTACCAGTATATATGATTCCAATAAAACACACACCAATTATCAACTTAAAATGTTGTCAACAAATGCTTAACACTTCTGAAAATACCAATATTGAATTCAATCAAAAACATAAACTAAAGTCACAAAAGCCTATTCATAACTAAAAATCAGAGAGCTCAGTTGATAACGCATCTGACTCCCAACCGCAAGATCTTGGATTGAATAACAGGGATCGCTCACTCAGATGCACCGGTACCCTCTGATTTTCTTTTAATCTTTACACTTTTTTTCAAAATTGGCTATACACCCCCTAGGGGAGAGGTTGAGTAATTTGACTAATAAACCATATTTTCATGTTATTCATAGACGACATTCTATGAGATATTTGTCTCGCTCAGTATACACAGCTGATTTAACTGGCAAATCTTTTTCCAATAAACATATTTTAACACAACCAAATTTAAAATAGTATAAAATATCTCTTTTAAGCAACTACCTGTTGTATTGGTCGATCAAAATCTTTGGGATTGATGAAATCAGTGGCTCCAAACTCTTGAGCAATCTTTTCTTTAGCAGGGTTCAGATCTATAGCAAAGATACGTGAAGCTCCCATTTCCTTGCAACCCATGATAGTTGCTAAACCAACAGCTCCTATACCCCAAACTGCACACGTCGACCCTTCTTCAACCTAGAAATAGAATAATTTTGCATTATTGACAGCTGGAATCATCACAAAAAAAAAATATATATGCATTTATAAAAAATTTGTTTTTAATGACTTTTTATTTACTAAAGATAGATATTCATTAATGAGCTTTAGCTATGTTGAGGGAAAGAAAAAATAATTAAACTTAGCTCTGCTGACGGATATAACACATAACTAACCTTAGCAGTGTTTAAGGCCGCTCCATAACCTGTAGATATACCACATCCGAGCAAACACACCTTATCCATGGGTGCAGCATCATTTATCTAAAAAAAATAAAAGTTTATTCTATGAAAATCACAAAAAAAGAAATGTTATGAAAATAATCAAATGTTAAGACAAAGTGATGGTTAGAGGTTGTAATGCAGGGAAACTTAAAGACAAAGGTAAATTCCTTTGTGATGTTCGCATGAAAGCTGCGTGTAGAAATTCTGTCTATTCTCAGTTATGCAAGTATTGGGTGCATAAGTGACGTTAGTACACTTAAAGGAAGATTAAAACAAAAACATACGAAGAAAAAGAAACACAAACTGTTAAAGTGAAGTTGTCTCATATTATGTCACTTGGGTGACAAATTTTCCCACAACTTTCAAAGTTTGATCTTGGCACTATATTGCCAAAATCAAAGTTTAGATGACTTGTTACCCAAGTGATATAATATGAGCCAGTGGAGGTACATAAGATTAATACTTCTAGAATAAGAAGTGAATGAACCAAGTTTAATGGACAAAACCAATTGAATACAGGAATATTAAAAAGGAAGAAATTCTGTGACAGGAATAACTGGAGTGAAATAGTTAGAAACAACACTTAAGAGACTCTTCATCTAATAAATTGCCACAAATTCAGGTTAATAAATATCTTAAAATCATGTCATCATTTCCTTCTAGTTTTGCCTTCTGTTTTATTTTTATTTTGTGTATTGGTCCATACTTTAAGTTAAATAACATAAACAAGCTTTATTAAAAAGAAATCATATCTGCTGTTAAATTTCCTCAAAAAAAAAAAAAAAAAAAAAAAAAAAAAAAAAAAAAAAAAAAATAAACAAAAAAAACTATAATGCCTCCAAAATTAATATATTACGTCACTTATTTACAAAAAACAAAATAGCAGATAAATCATTCAGCATTCATTACACTTAAATTATGTGAAATTAAGGGAAATTATCCTGGATGATCATATCTATAAATGTCTGAGTCCGGAATGAAAAATATATCTATATCTTTAATCTAGAAAAATAATTATGAGTGATAAATCTGGAAATATAATTTGTTGCTTGCCCATATGAAAATTTTATAATTTTTCTCTTTCGCACCTTAAGAGTAGTGTAGCATGGACAGATGAAGTTCTGTTTGAGGATAAGAATATATTCTGTAATAGATCCCACAAGGTAGAGTATAAACTCCTGCCAAGTGTTAGTAGTAAAAATTAAATAAACATCTTTTCTGATCTCAAAATGTAGATGGGATAATTAATTTTACATCATGGAAGCGGTATTCATCAACAAACTTATGTAAATGTAGGTTTATCTTGATGCAGCCATGTGAAGCCAAACAAAAAGAGATCGGCCCCTAAGCGATGACCAAGGCCAGCAAAATTTTGCAGACTTAAGACCATATTTAGTTTGGCCGTGTCGGCAAACTTTCATTTTGGCACTAAGTAGTGATAAAAGAGAGGATCTTCTTCTGAAAAAATTTATTTAGCTATAAATATAAAAAAGGAATTTACTTTACACATATAAAAAAATTCATGTAATACTAAATTTACTATGTTAAAAGTGTATTACTAACCTTACAGAGTGAGATTTCAGCACAGACAGTGTATTCTGTAAAAGTACTTGAGCCCATAAAATGAAACAGTTCTTGACCTTTACAGTGAAACCTTCGAGTTCCATCAGGCATCAAACCTTTACCCTGTGTCGCCCTAAAAGAAGATCAGTCAAAACAAATGAATTTACTAAAATATTGTCAAATCATCACACCTTAAAAGACCATATTAAAACCATATGTATTTTTAATCTCCATCATAGGGGTTTTATTAGAATGAATATCTTGTCACAATCATTTCTGATTGCCAATAAAATTTTGGCATACATACATTATTTACACCATGTCACTTAATCACAATGTAAAGTATAACTTAAATCTTGCCTTCTTTTTTTATATTGATATTATTTTGGATGAGGGAGAGATTTTGAAGGAGTCCCTGAGAGATGGTAAAAACTAGCAAAAAAAAATAAATAAATAGCATTTTTTATTAAAAAAAAAAAAAAAAAAAGTTCATTAGTTTTTAAATATTTCTACATTTCTAATAACCTCAGTAACAGTCCCACCAAATTTCATTCTACTTCCACAAAGTATGAAATAGTTTTACATAGAAGCGTCTTTAGAAAGGGGATAGGTAAGCCAATTCAAACTAAGTGTGGGAGCTCTAACCTATATAAGAATAATTTTGGATAGGCTTCTATTTGTGCCTTCCATTAAAAGGTACCTCAAAAAGCCTTCCCACAAGTTACAATTTCTTTATTATTTTTCAAAGTGCTGTTGCCAAATAGATTAATTGAAAATAAGATTTCTAGAAATGAAAAATACCTAACAACACTGCATAGATTTGTTTTCTTTGATTTACAAAACTTGCAGTTGTAGCATTGTGGGATGTACAATGGTATCACATGGTCGCCTAAAAATCAGCACATAAGTCAAAAAACTGATGAAGAACTACAAAGTCATTTATCGGTCAGGCAATACTTTAGTTATTTTATAAAAAAAAAATGATTTGTTAAAAACTCGAAAACTGCAAACATAATTTTGACTCAAATATCATTTAAAAAAAAACGTACATAGATACGTAGAACATCATTTAATTATGATAACATTAAAACCAAAGGTCGAGAGTTGTGGCTCAGAGGTAGGTCATACGCCTTACATGCGCTAAGCATCCGGCTCGAGCCTTGTCAAGGGTGTTAATCTTTTTATAAGTTCGACTTTAGATGATCTACCATTATGGTAAAGAAAAATAATTAAATAAAAAATAAAATCAGAAAAAACCACAAGATTACCTATTTTGAATGACGTAACCCCTTCACCAAGACTTTCAACAATTCCTGCACCTTCATGTCCCAATATGACTGGGAAGACACCTTCAGGGTCAGCACCACTTAGACTGTATGCATCGGTGTGGCACACACCTGTTGCAACCACTTTGATTCGCACTTCACCTTTCTTTGGAGGATCCACAGTAATTGTTTCAATTACTAGTGGATCTTTTGCAGCCCAAGCAACAGCTGCCTTGCACTTTATCACCTGGATATTATAAAAACGCTGGTCATTATTTTGATAGATTTACTTTTCAAGATTTATTTTTACCAAGAGTTTAATTAGATGCTCCAGACTTTTGGATCAGGAAATTATTTTATAATATTTCATTATGGCTCAAAATTTTTTTTCTAAAAATTTAATTTTAAAATTGTGTGTAATACTGTAGTTTCTTATAATACTGTAGTTTCTTATAAGAAATCCAAATACCTTTTTATATTTGCAGCGTATTTTTCTTAGAAAAAGGTGAGCGATTTTGTTGAAAGCCTTTTTTTTGCCATCCTGGTAATATGCGCGGTAATGTTGTTTTTATTTTAAACTAAAGATATTATTGCATTGAACATGTTTTTGAATTTCACTTCTTCCATAAACCTATATAAATTATTGATTGTATCAAAAGAATTATTTAAGTTACTGGTTGTTTATTATTTAAAGCATTATTTCACTGATCGATCAATTCAAAAGGAATCAAATCAAAGATGGCAGATTTGTTTTCACTCAATCGTATGTATATTGCAGAACAGAATTTCATATTATGAGTTAAGGCATGTTTCCATGATTGTCGATTCGCTTTTCTTGTGTAAAACATTAGTGCAAGTGATTGACGTCAATCAAATCGATGATCATGTAAACGTACCAGAGATAATCAAATAATGCAAAACAGCAACAATGACCCTTTTGGTAAAGGTGATACCCTCCCTGACATTACTAGCATCCCTTATGGGAAGTATTGGCTATACGGTCATATCGTTAAGTATTAATTTCAAAAAAGGGATTTTATTTCTGTATACAGCAAAGGTATTAGTTCAACATGTGCATGCACCTGCCTATGTTAACGGAACAGGATTTTATGGTGCCATTTAAAAATCTATCACTTTTTTATTTTTATAAACTATTTTGATGTATAATTTACAAGCAAGTCACTTAAAACGTATTATTTAAAATGTTAGTAATGATAGCAAATGTGGGATTGCTAATAATAAAAGCAACATAATGAAAATAAAAATTTTTAATTTTTTTCTTATAATAATCTTATTTAGAAAGATACGTTTAAGGCCACACAAACAAAATAAGCAAGATTATAAAAACTTATTTATAATCAAAAAATAAAAATTTTAAAATATTTTAGTAAAACTAAAATTATCCTATACTATACTTAAAGAATAACTAAGAATAACTCATAAATTGATGAAAAATACTTTTTTTTTTTTAAGTAAAAAATAGCTAGATGTAATTATATCCTTATAACAAGATAGTCTGTGGCAGAAGATCAACTCACATAACCAATAGTAGCGTGGACGACAGTGTGTATATTGGAAATTTTCGAAAATGATACAAACGTTTTTAGTATTAAAAATATAGATCTATTCCTTACTTTTTTTTTTTTAATAACATTTTTTATTGATTTAGAGAATTTAATATTTTCTAATATATTTACTTTGTTATACCTTTTCCAACTGTTTGAATGACTTTTTTGAAATCGCGGAAGTCAGACGAAATTTTTTTTCTGTACGCAGTAAAATGCAAAACACTGGTCTGGTTTTTTTCTTATCCCTGAAGTGTTTCTTCAATAATTCTAGATGAATTGCTCTCTCTTATTATAATTTCTCCTGAACTTCCATATGAGTCTCACATTGCTATTGATAATAGAAATACAAACAGCTATACTTTTTTAGTCAATCTAGTAGATAACTTAGAGTTACCGAACAGTTGGAAAATTGGTGAAAGCAGGATAACATATTGTCTGATGGTAGAAACATTTTGTTGTTGATAAGAGAGACTATTCTTGTTCTCATATTAAAAAGGTTGTTTTTCTGGTTTTCACACGTGCAACATGTCATCAAACTTGTTACTAATTTGAAAAAAAAAGATTTTCGAATTATATAAAAAAATATAAATCATCTGTTTTGTGTTTAAAGTCTGTAGTTCACAAATAATTTGTTAAATACAGATGTTTATAACCATAATAGTAACCAGATTACCAGTAGCTTTGCTGAAAAATGTGGTCTTACGCACAAGTTATATCTTGTTGCAATGGAAAAAAATATTGTCAAAAAAATCTCACTGACAAATGGAGCAATTCTTGATTTCAAAATATTTGTAATCGTTATCCAAAGGTTGACGTGGAACACCTTTGTAAAGTTATTAAGCAATATCCAAGAGTTTGATATTACAAAAGATTTCCCAGACGAAATGCTTTTGAAACAATCTGTACAACGATTAAAAAAAAAAGAAAAAAGAAGCTACTTTAAAGAAACCAAGTAAGGTTAAGGACAGAGAGATTTTACAAAAATTCCTTGACTCTAAATTCAACATTCCATTCAAAATTTTTAAAAATGCCACTGTAGCTCTCGAATCTATTTTTTCTCTACTAACTCAGGGAATAAACTCTGTAATAACATTGTTATAATATTTAAAAAATAATTTATTTATGACGTAGGTTGTATATATTTATATATGCTCCAATATGACTTCTTCTGACTTACTTTTAAGCAATTAAATGCTGGCTTTGAAGTAAGAAACGGGGCCAAGATAAGCATCCGTGGCTTATACACCAAGGAGCGGTAACTTTGGCGAGTAAGTTCAGCATATATGCTTTTATTTATTCACAATAAAAAGTATTTATGCATCCTTATAGATGTTAGCATGTTGTATTCAATGCCCTACACACTTGCACCATACTATAAAGCTTCACCTTTCATAGATGTTGTTGTAAAGTAAAGTTTGCAGAGAGGCCTGAAGTTGGTAACTGCCGAAAAATGAGGGAGTCTATTCCCTTTTCATTTAGCTCTAGAAAAGGGAGATCTATTGCTGAGGTGGAGTGCCACACCTACTCTCAGCTCCCTGTTACTTTACCACGTAGATCAGATTACCTGATATTACGCTACTCATATGCTGAGTTGGCGAGGGTGGGTATCGAACCCAGGACCTTGCAATCACCAGGCGAGCACTCTACCAACTGAGCTATTCCAACCCATATAAACTAGATGTTGTTAGTTCACACAAATATGAGATATTAGTTTTGATAATACAATTATATGCTTATTTATATGCTTATTGTGCTTGCTTTTCAATTATTTATTTTTATTATTTCAGTACATAATTATTAGATCACTCAAAAGTGTATAAATGATATAATTTCCTCGCGAACCTTACAATTTTAGGTATTATGCCAAAATTGTCGTTTTTGAATGAAAACTTTATCATAACGTAAGGTGATTTAAAAAAAAAATTTAATAGTTTGTGTGTTTCAGACTGAGGCATCCTGATGATGACCTGGTATTGGTTGAAACAACCATTGTGCCTCTAAATTGTATTAAAATAAAAAATATATTTTAAATTCTTGAACAAGTGATGAAACAAGGCGTAGATAAATGCAATTAAAAAAGGATGTGTTCTCAGTGATAGATTTTGTCATGAGGTTTGATAACATTAATTATTGTTTTTAGTATAATGTGGACTATCTTGCCCTATATTTTGATGATGGTCATTTTATACCAAAATATTAAAATACTGTACCTAGATACCTAAATACCTAGTATTTATGTTAAATTTATCAGAGAAAAAAGAAGAAATGTTTTTTTTTTACTAATTTGAATTAAATTATTTATCATATACTTGTAAGGTTTTGTATACATAAATTGAATTATCAACAAAAGGCTATTATGGACCCAAAATGCCCAAATTAGGACATTTGGACTCAGGCCCTTAAAATCAAGTTAATTTTAAAATACATGTTTTATTCTGTTAAAGCTTGCAATTACGCATCCAATGAGGTATTAAAGTTTTCTGACTGTTCTGCATGAATTGAATTATCAGCAAAAGGGTATTATGGAACCAAATTAGAACATTTGGATCCAAACCCCTAAAATTGGGGTACTTTTAAAGTATTTGATTAATTCTGGTACAGCTTTCAATCAGCATTAGCAAAAAAAGTAAGGGGGTGAAAAACTTATAAAATATTGCATTTAAATATTATAACACAATCGTTTTTTTCTTTGAAATATAGATAAAAGAGAGAAAATGATTAAATAGTTTCAGTTTAACTTAGGTATCCAAGGTTACTTGTAAGCCACTTAAATATAAAAAAAAAATATGCAGATTAAGAACACTATTTTAAGAAATTGATATTCCATGTATTTATGCGAAGTTTAGTTGGAATAAAGACAAAAATAAATTTACTAAAATTTGTTTTTTTTCAAAAAAATTTAAACATCTCAGGATTTAACGATGGTGAGTTAGCTTAACGCTCATGATAGAAAATAAATGCAACAGCTCACATTATTCTTATACTAAAAACAACAAAAAATTCCACACTCTAGCTGAGAAGTGGTTTGATAAACATTTCAAGCATACCTTTCCAACAGTATCAGACATTGTGTCTTTTAAAACTATAGTAGGAAAAAGAACTTTTATTTCTCACTCGCAACTTAGTTATTTTTTAGGTGGTTCTTTTTTTAAAGCAAACGAGATTGCGACGAAGTCATATCGGACAAACTTTTGTTTACGCTATAAACTATCTAATAGTATGTGCTCAGTGCAATAAAAAAAAAAAAAAATTTTTTTATCTGATGAAAAAAAGTTGATGATGAACAAAAATTGGTGATGAGAAAAAATTGGATGATGAAAAATTGGATAATGAACAAAATCAAGAATACCCATGCCCTCATGTTTCAATAATGTTTCCTCGTTTCTGCGAGGCAACTACCATCGGCATGGTTTTCATATCGGATAGTTATCACAACGCAGCGCTTTTAAAAGTGAAAGTATAGCCCGTAAGAATGGACAAAATGTATCAATTATATATAAAACGTAACTACAATCTATAAATATATCAAAACATTTATTTAATTCATGTAATAGAGATTTATCTTATTTGCTATT
>JAUZNK010004496.1:0-10405 GCA_035046665.1 Euphysa ruthae | reverse complement strand
GTATGTTTTATAACTATGTTTTATAAACAAACTTTGTCTCAAATCAAATTATCTTGTTAGAAAAAGTTTCAATTATTTTGATAAGTTAACTGTAAAGACCACGAAGATATTTAAATTAAAAACAATATCATTTAATTTATATAACGGTTATTAACCTTAATGCTTGCTACGGTTTAGCACACATTAAAATTACGACGCAGTATAATATCAGCTATTCATGAAGGAATAGCAAGCTTCAAATTATTATGATCCAATTTGTTAATAAAGTTTGTCACCTAGAGTCAGCGTGACTCAAAGACCTTCAAAGGGACCGATCGTTACAGTTAACTTAACTAAAGAATGCTTTTAAAAAACAAATCGGAAATATATATGTGTAACTTTAATTCCATTATAAATATATTTATATTTACCACCTGGGTATGTGTCTCCTCAATGTTCAATACATTAGTGATCTATTTATACACTGATGCCAATATAAAGTTTAAACCACAACGTCTCTTCAAATGTGTAAATATATGTACTCGTTAAATATATGTACATGCTGCGCTAAATTAAAATAAGAATATTCCAAAACTTTTAAAGTTTATCACGTGATAATAAAACTTTTTTTGAACACTGCTAAAAAATTTTACCCACAACTGTATTATTTGAGCTTACCAACATTCGCCCCGATTAAAGGACAGTTCAATAGTTAGTTTTATGACTTTGATTGAAATCCTTAATTTAATCACAAAATTAATATTAAAAAATAAAGTTTGTTCTTGGTTGAATAAAGCTAATGTTTCCTAAAAGTTTCATAAATATTGAAGTTAAATAAACTAGCAGCATTTCGCTGAACGTTGAGTGTCAAATTGATCCTCTTGAGTGACGACATAGTCTCGAGCTTCGAGATAGTCGGTAATACTTTTGTTGTCTTCAACATAAACGAGTTCAATTTTATTATCATGGCTGGCCATATAAATGTATACTTTTACGTGAATGAATTTCCCATGACTAACACGCACCTAACAAAAAACAAACATTTTTATCATATCTTAAATAGCAATATAAAGAAGGATACAAGAAGGCATTACCAAAAATTTTATCTTTATAAATAAAAGAGAAACGAATATCTTTTTAAAAATAAAACTTATACCTTTACAAACAGGTTTGTAGCATCATCGGTGACAAATTGTTTCCGATACGTAACTGCGTCATATGTATCCAGACAATGGGTGGTCCTGTCGAATACGTCTTCCTTTACCTATTGGAAGAAACGTAGTTTAGTTACCTTGCTTAACGTAACTTTTTCTGAAGGTTTCAATTATTAAAAAGAAATAAAAATGGTTTAAATAACTGAACTTTGCTACCAACAACTTTTTTAATGCATGGTGTATAAACCTTTATGGTGTATCAAAAATTTATCATTACAAAAACTAGTTTTTAAAAGAGCGTAAGATGCTCTATTTTGCAAAATATGACTGCTGTTAGAAGCTTTAAGAGACAAAAATCGTCGTTTTCATGAGTTTATTTTTAGCTAAGGAACTCAATTTTTTTTAACGGTTGCGTGTTTCTAAAAACATGCTTTTGTATGCCGATAGAGACGTAAGTTCTTTTAACCTTACAAAAGGTTTGCAAAGAAATTTATTTAATTACCTAATTTTGATAGTTAAACAAAAACTTTTTCCAAATATTACAGATGCTTTGGGCCTGCTGCCAAAGTAAAAGCAATTATTTACCAAACGGCTTCCAAGAAAATTAAAATATTACCAGGTCTATAATATCTTGAATTTCAGCATCAGCGGGCCTTCTTTCCGACAAGCTGTGGCTTGTTTGTACCATAATATTTGCAGTTTAAAGTCCTCCAAGACATAAAAAGTTAATTTTTCTACTTTTGAGATTCTATTATTATTATTATTATCATTATTTATTCCAAAGTATCATCCGAATACATCTGGAAAACCTTGGTTTATTGTTTGAAACCACTATGGAGCTGGTATCAATGGTAGCTCATTTAATATTAATTTTTATTGCAATCGAAATTCAAATAACTTGAATGGTTAAATATCTGAATATGAGCATAAATTCAAAATTCATGCTGGGAAAATTTTAAAATAGGAAGAGTTTAAAAAGTTATTTTACTATTAATTTCCAGACTTTTCTTGTAAATAAACAAATTACTTTCGAGAAACCTCCTAGCTTGTTTTTTTTAAATAAAAATTAGTAGAAACTAGGTCATTTAAAAAATTACAAATTTTAAAATATTATTTTGTGCAGGTTTTTATCATGCGACTTGATACTGGATAGTCCAATGTTAATTTTCAAATCAAAATAAATAGGTGCTCGAAGTTTTCGTCTTGAATTAAAACTAAATATACATAAATATTTCAACATAAACATTTCAACTTAGCTTGTTATCTCAAATATTAAAATAGGTGTTTCTTTTGTTAAGATACAAGCCGTTTTACCAAAGGAAAAATACTTTACTCCCTTAGAATTCACTAAATAAATCTCTAAATCCAGATGAAAAAGAAGAAAACAACTGAGATCTGCTAAAAAGGGGTGGATTCAGCGATACTTTAAAAGAGGGTGAAAAACAAGAATGATATGTTGCTAGTGATTTTTAGGAGTATTGGAGTTCCGATATTTTATTTTCTTTTTGTTAATTCATTTTTCTAGGTTTAATAATTTCGCACAATAAATTATTTTCAAAAATTTGCATCTCAAGAAATATTTGAGATAACGAGCTGAAATTTTCAGGAAACCTTCATACAACTATATTTCTTCATTTAACCGGTAGAATTTTAATTTAAAAGTTATTTTATAATCAACTTATGATTTATTTTTTAGTTTTAGTCCAGTTTTTACTAAGAAATATAAACTGAAAGTAAAATTAAAAAATTAAAATTCTATAAACACAACATTTAAAAAAATCCTTGGGTTAAATAAATGAACCAACATAGTGCAAAGGATGATTAAGTTTAAAAATGCCATCTAAAAAAATATTTGTCATACCACATTTTTAAATATAAGCTTTTATTCGAAATTTAGGCACATTTCCCGCAATTATGGGTTTTTAGTCAGTAAAAAAAAAAATATTTTTTTACTAATTTATTTCCCTTTGTTAGCATATTACTAATCAAACTTGTATTTATCGTTTAATACTAAGATTTGCAGTAAAATATTTATTTTCTAGTCTACATACAACCTTAAAAAAATAAATGTTAGGAATTAAACATAATTTTTAATTTTTTATAATGAACTTATAGATGGTAGCAAAAGGATGAGACTTACAAATATCAAGATCAAAAACCTTTTAAATTGACAAGAGATAAAATAGGGAAACAAAAAAGAAAAGGACTCCAGAACAAATAAATGAAAGAGAGGATAAAGCTTACGGTGCCAGTTTATTTTATCTATGTTTTTTAACAGGTTTTTTCTCAATTTGACATTTTCCATTCATATTTTCTAAACTAGACATATTTTCTAGATTCTTCCAAATTTGGGGCTCAAAAAATCAGCAGTTTTGAATTTTTTGCAATGCGACCTATAAGTCAGTCAGTTTTTCTGTACACACTTCAGTATGCTAAATACCTATTGTGAAAGTTTAAAGACAAAACATCGAAATTTACATCTGCTTTCTGACTGCAGCATTTAATAAAACTTATAAACCTCAAGTTTTAGGATTTTAAGGCTCCTATTATGGCGTTATCTAAATCCTGTAAGAGTCCAAAGCCTCTTTAAATGGGATCGAAGAATCATTTAGGACAATTAATAAAATTAATGAGTCAGATTAATAAATGCATTAACGGATTTATTCTAAAAAATCAAATTAAGAAACCGTAATAGAACATCGACTATATAAATGAATTTCCAAGTTTACTGGCATTTTCTTGATTAAATCTGCAATCTATTTAGTGTGTTTAATATTAATGTTGTTTTATCATGGATCCATAATTAAACCGTTTATAAATAAATAGAATCGGACCAAGAACAGAGCCCTAAAAAAACTCCTAATATTATTAGAAGCCAGCCACTTAAAACAGAACCTAAAAGCTCAATGGTTATTAGCTTTAGGTTTTGATATCAAATTAGGAAATTATCAAATGTTACACAAAATATCAAAAAATAATAATTAAAAAAAAAAAAAAAGCGCTAGCGATATTTTTTTCTAACCGAGGTCCGTGATTCGACCTTTCCACATTAGTAGTTAGTTTTTATTTTGCCACGGCAAGTACACAAACAAATTAAACAAAAAATCGGAATTTGTATTTAAATACCACTATGAAAATTTTTGTCAGCCAATTAGAAAGAAAATAAATAATAATTTCACCAAAATTGTTAATATTTATTTTCTATATTAAAAAATCTATAAATTTTATCTGAAAAAAGTTTGAATCGCATATTCACAAATTCTTTTTCAAAATTAATATTGTTTTCATATGCATAATCTTTGTCTCTTCTCCTGATTGATAGTTATTATTCGGAAATGCTGTCTTGTTTACTTTGTCTGTGCGCATATTTCTAAGTTTTCAGTTTCTTCGCATTGAATTGTGTTAAATGTTATTTTTTATAGTATATAAATTTTGTAAAAATAATTAATGGTATTTATTTTGGTGGCACTCCTTTGCTCAGATTTAGGCTACCGAGTGTCTCCAACCAATATAAATGGGAAATAAATGATTTTGATTGATTGATTGAGTGTAATTCAACACATACTTTTTGTTGTTTCAAAAAGCTCCGCTAAAGCTTTGTCGGCCAAGTCCTTGACCGGTTTTCAATATCCATCATCCAAAAGGTCATAAACTTCTTACACAGCTACTTGTATATTAAAGCCACTTGAAACAAAAATTTATTCATAACTTTCGTGATATCATCAATCAACTCATTAAAATTGAAACAACTTGTCATTATTTTTAAGGCGTTCTTTCTTACTTCTTGACAACATTGTTGAAGTTATAGGCTTTACAACAAGGCTATCTGATAAAATTTTTTTGGATATTAACGCAACTATATTAAGATGCATTATTGTCAGCTTTAAAGCACCAGTAAGGTTTCAATACCTTTATTTCAACATAAATACCAAAGCCTAACTTTATGTATGGTTATTCCTATCACAATACCAAGACCTAACTACATATCATAATACCAAGACCTAACTTCATATCACAATACGAAGTCTTAGCTTTAGCTTATACTTAAAAATTTTTATTTCATCATTTTGCTACTTAGTACCAATACGTATTTTCTATGGTATAAAGTGAAATGTTATGTATTAGTTTTACTTTTTATAATTTTTGGGAGCGTATGTTTTGTTTTGTCAAAATTTTATACGAATGATTGTAGAAGGAAATGTTAGCAACATGGAGCACAAATTTTAGTCTCACTCAGCCAAAGTTCGAAATTTTCGTTATTAAATCTTTAATTAGGCTTCGCCACGATATTTTCCTTATTTTCCTTCAAGGCATGAAAATTAAAAATAAGCGGAGCTCTACAAAAACTTGATAACGCCAATTGATGCCTTGCTTACCCAGATTTTTTAAGAAAATAATTTTGGAGGATGTAGTTAATAGCTTTTCAAATATTTTGAAATCTAAAATTGTTTTAATTCGTTTTTGCTTCCTTTGATCAAAACGAGGTTTATTTCCAATTTACGTAATTAGCCAAAAAATAAAATAAACAAAGAAATAAAAATAATGAATGAGTCTTGAGAAAAATTAGAAATCGTCAATTTTTGCCTTAAATTACATAAATTACACATACGAAAAGAAATAATTTTCTTTTTTGTTCCAAAGCACAACACAAGAAAAAACGAAACAATCATTTCAAATCAATCATCTGTATTAGGATATTTACATCCGTTTCTGCAATAATTATGTAACACCTAATAGATGTAGAGCTAATTGTTCATCATCTTGAAGCGAAATTAAATTCTCATTCTCTTCCTTTCTTCTTTTTCTTGGCGGAGGACTAAAAAATATAATATTGGAAATAGTAAGTACCATATTCATCCTATATGGTAAACAAAATCCTCTCTAACAAGTATAATATTGTTGTTAAAACTGTTATAACAAAAGCTTGGGAGGGAGGAAGGAGAAGTCTGAAATCAAAAATTTTGAAATACTTTTATTACCGTCCCAAAATTGCAAGACTTCAGTACAAATAAAAAAATCATGATACAAAGTCATTATTCTGATATTTAACCACGACGATATAATGTTAGAATGGGTGCCTCTCTCATTACCCTGGATGATAGTATGTATTTATTTATAACGATATTTATTAATTTCTAATTTATTTTGTTGTAGAAGAAAAAAGCAATATTGCGCACTATTTAGATTAATCTGATGTATACAACCATTTTAATTCTAAGTTAATTAAAAACCATCTCATAATAAAAAAACAATGCAATTTTTTGTATTGGAATTCAGAAAACTTGTAATAAGGAGAAAATATTTGTCGCGTTGTACAGAAGTAAAGAATCGAAAAATTTGAAACTCTTGGAAAGCATAAATCTTCATCACTTTTATTCTAATTTTCAGATCTAAGTTTTAATAACCTTCCAATAAAATACATTCTTTTATTTTATAGAATATTTTTGATCAAAACGATAATACTCAGGGTGCAATGTTTCTTTTTTTTTTTTTTTTTTTTATTTTTTTTTTAAACAAAACCTCAAATATATGATTAAACTACCTGTTACTTTCATTTGATTCCATGTCATCATTTTCACTGCATCCTTCTTTTTCATCTAATTCTTCAGGAGGTTCAAATAGCACAGGGGTTTCCTTAAATAACAATAAAATATTACGAAATATGATCGCACTTTATAACACGAAGCAAAGAAACGTGTATTACGAACATCAATTTTTAATATATGAAGAATCTCCTCTAAATATATCATAAAACGTGTTAAATTTTCCTCATAATACGAATAGCATAAACTTACATTCCAAATAACATGTTCGTATAAGTTAATACAATATTAAAGCGGCTAAAACTCAAGAATTAAAGATCATTGATAGAAGATCTAAATTAATGGAGAAAACACATTGAAGCTTTGTGTGATACCAGCAGTGAAAACCGGAGTAGTATAAAATGGGGACTATCAAGGTCTCCGTCGATTATCTTATAAAATCAGACTAACTCTTAGAAAAGCCATTTTTATAATAAAATTTGCAAAAAAGTAAATGCTTCAGAGTAAGTGATATATTAGCAAAAGGTTACTGAGCTTGAAGCTTGTTAATATAAACAGATAATATGAAGGTTTTAGCGTATAAAAGTAATGATGTAACTAGGAGGATATTCTTCATTTAAGACGTAATGTATAAAGTATAAAAGTAAAAATTCTCAACTTTTTAGAAATATATAACTTGGAATATTGAAATGACGCACAACTCTCGTTATAAAGCTATGATGTATGCACCTATGGATTTGGGAAATAATAGTTGTGGTATCTCCCTTTTCTTTATTGATTCGATTTAGATTTTAAGTTATCTGTTTAAGTAGCTGGAAGAATTTAGTTCTTCCTTCGCCCATCAGTATGCACTAATTAAGATTCATAATAAGGAAGAAACGCATTTTGTGCTCTGATTGGAGATGACACAGTGTAAGCTCATGATACATGGGTATGTATAGGCCATATATAGCTATATATTTTAAATTTTTGTTATAAAAGATATTTTAAAAAATATATATTTACAAGAAGAATTTTATTAGAAAAAACATTAAAGGAAATGTTCCATCAATTTGTCAAAAATTTTCCAATAGATTTGATGCTTTGTTTTAAGAAAAAAGGAATATTTTGTTTCAAAGATTTATTTTGAAAATTAAATATACGACTTTAATCTGGCAAAATGCAAACATTTTAAAAAACCAACTCTCCAAAATATCTAATAATACAACCCCCATACGTCACCCTACCATAATATCTAATAAAACACACTCCTCATAGCTCCTGCCATGTCTTGAAAATTCCAAGACAGTAATAAAGTCAACATATTTAAGACAAGGTTTTTTTAAGTGCGAAAATAATATGAAAATGACAACCATTGACACCCAAAAAAATTGAACACTTCAACAACTCATAATGAAATACACCATGTTTTACTGACACAACATCAATTTAGAAGTAAGAGTGTGCGTAACTTTAAAGCTTATATTTGAAATGAGAAATATTTGAATACTTTATTTTTAAATAATATGTATTCCAGTATAACTAACCACGACATAAAAACTTGGCAGAATTAAAACGCGGTTGAAAAGAGTTAATTCTAATTACAAAACCAACAAAATCATATCACGTTCTAGTTTATAAATTTCCAAAGGATGAAACTCAGAAACAGAGAAGGATTAACAGCATTCCAAGAGTAAACTTAAAAATAACTAAATGTTGTTTGGAGAAAGCATTGGCCTGATGACACAAATTTTGTTTTAAACTATGGCAAGTTGAGACCAGTTGATCCACCTTCAGTTTTTCCTAGCATATCCTGAAGAATCATTTTTTCTCGTCAATTACGTACCACAACAAAAGTTTTATCATCTGACAGAAACATTTTACCAGACAAATTTATCCTTTCTGATAATTTATCATTCGGGGAAATGAAACTTTTTTGACTAATCAATTTGATTTGTTATTATCTTCACCCCTGACAGTCAAACCACTTTTATAGAGTCAAAAGAACATTACCATGGTGTACATAATTTTCTATTTAAAATTTTTACAGACTTATCAAACAGTAATCAATCAGGCAGTGTGGCCTAACGGTAGCACATTTTCCAATAATATTGCATTATAATGGGAAATTTCGTGGGTTAAAATCCACTCGAAAGCAAAAAAAAACAAAAAAAAAAACAAAACAAAACAAATGGGAGCTATAAATTGAGCCCGATTCGATGATAATATCTTTCAGATCTTCTTCCTAGTTAAAAATTTCGTAATCGAAAATTGAACACAATCAAACAATCAATCAAACATTTGAAGCATTTTTTTATGGTTATTATTGCTCTATTTCATCGTTATCAAAGAACAGAATTACAGTTATTAACAAAAAGTGAATATTAAAAGTGAAGATTTAACCTTTCTAAAAAATATAGGAAATGAATCACAAAGATAACGTTTTATTTCAGTATTTAGATGCAATGGGTAAAAAAACTGTTGGTCCAGTTATATATCCACCTGGTGTAATTTGTTGTGCTTTTGAATATTTTTCAAAATTTATACGAATTTTATACCATTGCTTATGATGTGACAATAAATTACCAAGTATAAAAATGTTAAAGATAATCACCTCCAAATTAAATTCCCAGTTTCAATTTGAACAACGTCAGCCTCTCATTAACACAATCAATTCTCTTGAACATGAAAATATGTTAGCAATTATCATTGGTGGAAATAGAGCTAAACAAAGTTTTTTATCCAAGTTTGATTTAGTTGATGATAAACCGTGGTTAACAAAAGTTAAAGATCATTTAGAGGTGTTTCAATTTTCTTTGTTGACATTTTTCCATTTATTTAAGTAAAGATTTTGCTGTACAGACTTTTGTTTTAATAAAAATAGGCAAACTTTTTGCAGCACATTCCTTCAGTTTACCAGGCAATGAATGAGGGTGAGACACTCTTAATAAATTCTTAATTTGTCTTGTAAGATGTTTCCCTGTTTGTTTTTCTTGATCTGATCACATGCAGTATACCTTATGATTCTTACTTTGCTATCTTATTCAGTTATTCTTATTACCGTGATCCTGTTTATGCCGAGACTTGTTATATAAAACGCAGAAAAATAAATTTTAAATTATTGGTATAAGGAAATGGTTGACCACAGAAATCTTTCTTACCAGGACATTTAAAATTTCTTTAGGCCAATTAACTTACGTAAAAAAAAATTCTAACCAATTTGTTTAACTTTTACATTAAAACCCCTTTCAGACTGTTATTTGGAAAACATACATACACCCAGTATACACCCAGTATATACCTTGCCATTTTGCAAACAATCATCCAAAAATCACTAATTTAATAATCTTTTTAAAAAGAATTCATGACTTAAATATTCAGATTTGGTTTTTTGATCTGTTTTTTTTTTTTTTTTTTTTTTTTTTTTTTTTTTTTATTTTTTTAAAAAATAAAAAAAAAAAGACAAACTAAAATCAATATCTTCTAAATCAAAAAAAATTCAGCAAACTTCATTTAAAATTCTGACCTAAGAACCTTATAAAAATTTTCAAAAGTTCTAATAATTAGTTCCTGAGAAAAGCACTAAGAATGATTAGACAGAATCCCAAACGGCATTGTCGCAGGTCTAAATAAGGAAAATTTTTGAAAAGGGCTTGTTCCTAGGTATAAGAGTTTTAACCCTTTATAGGGCAGGACCGCCATATGGCGGTGTTAATTCCAATCCAGATTAACTCCGTATGGATCTAAAAA
>JAUZNK010004495.1:0-26492 GCA_035046665.1 Euphysa ruthae | reverse complement strand
TGTACTTCATAAATTATTATAATATTAGGCATTTTTATTCGATGTTCATTATTTCGTGAATGTAATAGTAGCCCAGTTATAACAATCTAAATGAAGCTACTCTTTTCCACTTTCCGAGAACTTGCTAAGTATGGATCCTTCCTGCCTTCTTTATTATTTTCCTTTTCTTCACTTCAGTGGTCAGATTTGTCAGTTCTCCTCATCTCAACTCCACTCAACTTGTTTTCGGTTTTGAGAACGAAACTTATTAAAATTATTTGTTATTGTAAAGTGAAATTGTAAAATTTTTTTGAAAGAACAACCTCGAATAGAGCAATAGGAGCCTTAAAGTTCTACTACAGATAGCCTTTGAAATTTAGAGCATACGTTTTCTCAAAGCCATTTCACGATGCTACAAATAAAACTTTCTGCTATGGGAAAATATACTCATGAGAATGGCTAGACATAAACATATGTTTATGGAGCTAGGTGTTTTACTTTATAATAAATATATATATATATATATATATATATATTTAAAAAACAATAGTGTAAGGCTTTATTAATAAAATTCTTAAATTAAATCACTGCTAAAAACAGGAACCAACTTCTTAATCAGTTGTTTGTATTGATAGTTATTTTAGTTACAATTCATCTATTTTTATATTTAGATTTCTCTGGATATATTGGTTCTGTTTGGCATGGGAAAAATAAATCGAGCAACAAATATAATGATGTGGAGTTGAAGACCGGTGTCGATGAGTTCATCAAAATAAAGATCATGATCTGTGATAATCTATGTATAACCGAGGAGCAACTAAAATCGTTAAAAGGACCAAACCCTATAAAGTTTACAAACATTTCAGTTTCGCAGTTGGTTGGAAATTTTTTAACACCTATCAAGGTAGTAAAATTGAACTTAATGTTAATTTAGACTTTCCATTTACAGAAAGTATAAAAAAAAAGAAAGTCTCCTGGTACATATCCTGTTATTGGTGCTATATGGTGGTTGGGCGATACAAAACAAACAACGCTAAAAAACTAATACATTAGCAAGTAAACTGTTGTATCTGGAAGATTTAGACATAGGATCCTTCATGCCTTTTTTTAATAATTTTGTTTATCCAGTATTGATGGGGCTTTAAATATTTTATTCGTTTATGTCTTTTCAGCTCTTGAAAATATGATTTTTTCTTTTTGTTCGCACGGATTTATTTTTCAATATCAAGTTTTCCGAAAATTTTATAGTTTACAATGTCACCTGTTTATTATTATTAGGATTTTAAGAAGATATTGGAATTGAACTAGGAAACTTAAAAATACAAATTATACAATATTTTTTATTCGAGATTGTATGTTCTCAAAATTCAAAGCATTTAATAATTAGGGTATTCCTTTGTTTTCACCTCAGCAAAACGGAAATTTGCATCAGCTTTGTTGAGTGCAGAGGCAAATTTCAAACTTTGAGGTTTTGTGCTCATATCAATATTATATTAATTAATATTATATTAATTAATATTGATATTAATTAATATTGATATTTTATAATAAATAACTTTGGAATGATAACATGACAGTGCAATAATTTTGCAAACGGGGTAATTGAGATATAATTTATAGAATCGAAAATTTGAGCTTAAAAAATCCTTACTTTTTCCAAAAGTAAATGAGAGTTGAGAATGTGGAAAGGGCTGCTTCATGGAACAACCATCTTTCTATGATCCCATTGCTTACCAGATTGATAATGTTGTCTGCTAGCTCATTTGGAATGTTGATCTATAACAGCATACGGAGTAGGATTATTACGGAGTAGGATTATTACGCAGTAGGATTATTACGGAGTAGGATTATTTAAATAAAATTTCAGTAATTGGCAAAGCCTTTTTAAAAACTTAAACGCAAAATTTTAACAATGAAATTAATCATTAGGTTTTTAAAAAAATTGAAAAGTGGTTTATTTTGAATTCCTTTTTCCCAATTTAAATATCAGATTAACTCTTTGATCCACTATTAACAGATTTCTCTAATTGACTGAGCAAAAATTTTTATTATGACAAAAATCTCTTCCACTAACTGAGACATGCTAGACACATATATCAAAGCGATATCCAAGTGCAAAAGAAATTTTTCTGTTGTTCAGTGGTCATAAAAAAGTCTTAAATAGTCCTAAAAATCAAATTTTTAAAATCTCTCAGTACCCTTTTTAACTCAAAAATTTCAGGAACCTTTATGTACGACACATATTCGGTATTAGAAAATACGACTGAATAAATTCGGGTCTAGGCTTCGTATTAGTTCGAAAAATATTTTTCCTTGTTCATTTTCTCATTATTTTAGAAACAACTTCAGCATGTGGTTGCGAAGATTTTTTTAAGGCTAGACAATTTATCTTGCTTATTTAACAAATCGTCCATTATTCATTAAACTGTATGCCTGGTAAGGAGGGTATCAAAAATCATAAAAACAGGGAGATTTTATCTGCCATATAAATAATTTAAACCTGCAATCTAGGGCTGATTTGAGAATCGATGAAACAATCAACAATAGTTGTAGCTTTTTTCACCACCAGCAGTTCATCATCTTTAGTATAATTCCCAAGCTTTGCGCACAGTACAACTGCGTCTGCAAAGTCTTTATACCTAAACAATAAAATGCATAATTTACATTTTTTAAAAACACCAGTTACTTAATTATTTATTTGCTTTATGGGGAGAAGAAGGGATTGTCCAATCCTCAACAATTAAACAACTTTGCGAATCCAATAAGAAATTATTTGGCATAGATTACATCAACCTGAATATTCGGAATTAAATTTTGCAAGTAAAATATATTGAAGTCAATGGTTCAGTGATAGGTTCCCTCCAGGGACCAGTGCTTGCAAATTTCAACGTAAAACAAAGTTTCAAATGAACATTGGTAACGTAATTCCCCCTCTAGTTAACTACCATCTAAATTGTCTCAATTCGAAAATTTAATTTTGAGATCAGACATCTGATGACTCTTATTCCCTTTATAGAAATCTTAGCCAGCTCATCAGATCAAAAATTTATTTAGAATGTTCCTTCCAAGATCCATGTACTATTTTGAATGGAATTAAATTAATCTAACAGAAAAAAACTTCTCAAAAAGTAGAATATAAGCTGGTTGTGATATTGAACCTTGGAAATTCCTTAGATTGGAGCTAACATAATAATAACCTGAATTTTGCTTTATTGTACTGAAGAAGAAATTAGAATATTATAGCATGTCTGTTAATTTATTAAATCTTCATAGATTGGACATTTAATGATAACTTCATAGATTGGAAATTTAATGATACCTTTCTACTTCTGACCAAAAATTAAGATCGGCAACAAGTTTTTCCGTAAACACAAGTTTGTTATTTACAGCAATCCTAGGTGGCGTAGATTGGTTAATGTCTGGGTTATCCACATTGTCTAAAAACATATAAAATAATCTAAATTTGTTTATTACTTTAACTAGATCATAAATAATTTGCATTACTCATTTTTATCTCGTTTACAACAAAAACTGAGCAAAAATAAATTTTTTCATAAATCCATTATTGTCAAGTCATTTGCCTCATTAACCTTTAACTTCAGGCAAAAAAAAAATTAATAAAAAAATGAATGGACCTGATATCACGACTTTTGCCTCATTTACCTAAATTTTAACAAAAGTACAAATTTTCAAGAAAATCTGGAACAAATTATTCATTTACTATTCTTTACATATAGTTTTATGCAAGAAATAAAAAAGTTAACGAGCAGATTCAGAAAAAATTTGATAAATGCAGATTTTTGGTTTAAATTTACCTTGTTTACTCGAAAATCAAACTTGCCAGAAGTTGTTTGCCTTACTAATCTTTAATTCCATACAAGAAATTAGAAAAATTGCGATTTTCTATGATATTAGGAAGGCCTTCTATCTACTACATCTGCATTTACACGTCACGATTTTTTTGCGACAGAATTGAGACACCGAAACATTTAAAAAAATTTTTTAAATTCAATAATTAGTTCTTTAATTGATTTTTAATTGTTTAATTGTTTAATTGTTTTTTATGTTAGTAATTACTTTTGAAAAATGGTATGAAGAGGTCTAATAAATATTCAACCGGTCCACTTACCCCCAACCATCACTTATAAATGACAATCTATTTATAAAGGTTTTGTTACATCATCCTCTTGTGAGGTAATGATTTAAGGGAAACTTATGAAATGGTTGTACATAACAAGTGAACCTTATTTTTGACTTGTCTTTAATGGGATTCCAAGTTACTTTGACATGTTGAGCTCTATTTAAAAAATTGTTTAAATAAGAATGCTTTTATTTCAATAAAACTGCACAAACACTTTTGAAGTTTTAGGGTAAATTTTAAAATAAGCTTTGTGATGATATCACAGTTACGTATGACACATTTAGGACATTAAATTTTCACCTATATCTTCAGAAGCAACAACAGTTTTTAAATAACCTTTGGGAAGGTCATAGATGTCTGTGTCTTTAATAATTATCCACAAAAACTGGAGTTACATTTTTGACTTACTGGCCCTTTTAGGTTTTTGGAAAATGTACAATATCTTTATTTCGGCTTTACCATGTTATAACGACTCTCGTCAAGAAAATGTCAAGGTTATATGAGAATTGAAAATTGATTTATTATCAATAAACCAAAAACATAAAAGTGCTTGGAACTAGCCATCTATCATTGATAAAATTACAACTTTTGTACAGAATTAATAAAAACATAAAGATCCATCACCCTACTAAAAGTTATTTCAAAATCGAAAATGCTTTTGAAGATATAGAGGGAAATGTAATGTTCTAAATATGCCATACGTAACTGTGATGGCATCAATGCACTGAAAGTTTGAAAGGTTCCATATAACACCTTTACGGGTATTTTGATAGATTATACCTTTTGGGTATTTATAAGAATCTTTGGAGGTATTCTAAATTACCGTTTGAGGTTATTTCACAAGTGCTTCAATGAAATTTTTTTGATAAATTACAATACCTTTAAAAGTACCATGACAATGGTTATAAACTTGTTAATAATGTCGCGAAAGTGATTATAGTTATAATAACAATGGTACTTGTTAAATGGTACTATGTAAGTTAACCAAATCCGCTATTTTTTCCCAGGCATTACATGCAAAATGAATTAATCATCATTCTACGATAAGTGATTTTCAAGCAAACACTGCTTGCAAAAAACAAATACTCTCAACAATTTCAATTTGAGAGTCTGTATATAAGTTCTTCTTTATTTTTGTAATGAATGCAAACAATGTCAAAACTTTCAGTTGCACCCATGATGGTTGTACTTAGACATCGTGGATATCTAAAATGTGATGACAAGGATTATGCTTGTTTCAGAAATAAATGTGACCAGCCCACGAATAGCGCTATAGGTTGGTCTACTTACCCAGTATTTTGACCGTTTGATATATACTAGAACCATCATATGAACAAATCTTTACTTTAGCACCTTACTTTTGCTGTTTGTGTACTTTTTCTGTTATTTTGTTAAGGTATACTTTATGGGATGAAGTGTACATCAAATCAATGATGACCTATCATGGTGGTTCACTCTTTGGTAAAGTTATTAACCATGCCATCCAGAAAAATTAGATAGTTTTATCAATTATGGTAAAATGTTTTATGGTGATCCAGAGTTTATATACAAAGTACTCCCTGTTAGCAAGTTAACTGGAGAGATTCTTGTAAAAGAAACGACACCAATTGGTAATTCAATCAATGATTGCAATGGACAAGTTATGCTGATGGACACAAAACAAACCAAGAGTGTTTGTAGAAACTAAGCATTGTACCAGCTAAATGCTTTGCGAATATTAAGTTGGGTAAGAGGTCAAGACAAAAGTTAAAAACATAAAAAAAAATTACAGCCAGTAGATTGTTGTAATTAAAAATTAAACAATTCGTTAATGAAGCTTTCAAAGCTAAATGAAGTTGCCGTTTCACCAAAACCAAATGAAAGACAAAAGGTGATTTTTTGTTATTTTTCGCTTTACATATCTTCGCTTTTCTTGAATCTAAAATTAGTTTTGGACATGGTAACGGTAGAGTATTTTTGAACTTCTGCAATGGCAAACAGCAATGTTTTAACTTTAAGCTGGACTATTTAACACAAAAGATTCATCTTTAAAACAAACTTTTATGATTTACTTCTAAAAGAGTCTTGTAGTGTTTAGCATTAGTGTTCTTTTTTAAGTTCAAGATCCCTTTTTCGTAAAACGTTGTTTTAAATTTATGACCCTAAGCCTTCAGTCGAGATTACAGTTTTCGCATTTTTAAGGCCGGTAATTTTATAAATAGCCATTTTGCACGCATCGGCAATAGATGACAAGTCTTTTTACAAAGTTTTTACTTAATTTAGACCAGTAACCTGCAGATGTTTGATATATTTATTTTGGAAGAAATATTTCTTGCAGAAAATATGTTATTTTGTTTTAAATTTAGAGAATAATTTTTTTTGACGTTTAAAATTGTGGTTTTAGGAAGGTTTTGTCCAGCCGCTTTTTTATATATACCCTTGGCCTTAGTATTTTCTGTCTGACATATTTATGTGTTTTATTTTTTTCAGTAATTAAAAAGAAATTATATCAGTTAATCAAGTTTAAACATAATTAGTAATAATTTTGTACGATTTTATGTATTTTGGTTATGTGGCACTAACACTTTTAAAAATTTGTGTTTGTTCGTATTATATATTATTATATACAGTTATTTAAAGGTAATAATATGCTCTTACAAACATGTATCGTTGTTTTAATATTAACTAAATAGCAATCATCCCCACGGAAAAGTTATTGCAAACTTGCATGTAGTTGTATTTTGTATAAATTTGATTGATTTTTAAATATTATTTTCAAAAAAATTTTAGTTTTAATAATGATATAAAATAATGTGCCGACCCGAATCCAAAAATATTCCAACAAGCAGGCTAAAATATCTGTGCTGAAAGATATTGAAATGCAAATAGATATTTTTGAAAAAAACATTTACATTCTGTGTAATAAAATTGTTCGAATGATGAATGGTTCACACAGAAACATATTGTTATGCATGTAGTGTCAACTTTATTTATAAGTAATGGGAGTAGAGTAACAGAATTTAATTTATTTTTAAATATTTTTAATAAAAAGAGTTGACACAACTAGTAATGAAAACATGAGTTTTTTTTTATGTATAATTCCATGAATTGGATGGGGGATTATTTATTTGTATTTTGTTGTTTAAGGGGTGAGATGCATATTCATGTTGCCATGCTTATCGGATATATGCTGGAAGTGGGAGGGTTCAAGTGTTTGATAAAAAATAAAAGCCTCCAATTTTACCTTTTCAGCCATTTTCAGTCATTGTATAGCCAATGCCACTACAGTTTAGTTTGGCGGCGTTTGCTTTTAGTTTTAAAGGTGATAAATTACTGATCTATTTGTGTCATGGTCATGAAAATTTGCACGTGGCTATTTTATGGAGCACGGAATCCAATTGTGCTACTTATAAAATCTCAAAATAAGCAGAAATCTTGCCTTGTTCATTTTTGACAAAAACTTGCAAGACAGCACTGAAACAAAATAATGATGATGTCCGCCGAACTATTTTTTTTCAATTTTTTTTTTTAAAGTAATCACTTTATTAAGGTGGTATTTGAAGAAAAAAAATACACTTTAATAAAAATTTCTTTTTTTAAAAATTTCTTGAGCAAAATTTAACGACCTTTCATGCTGTTCATTTCACAGAATATAAACAGAATCACTGAAAATTTGCACTACTTCAACCAAAGTAAAATTTTTTTCTCATCATTTTTCCCTAACAACAGAATTTCTTTATTTTGATTTATTTCCCCTTTCGTGCTTTTTTCCAGGCGAGTCTGTAAATTGCAAATTGTTGCAGAATAATACTGGTATGTGAATTATTTAATTTTTAACGAAATCTGTTTAAAAAGATGGTAGTAGAAGTAGCGAAAGGGAAAATTGGAATTGCATGTTGTTGTATTTTCATGTTTTTTAAATTTTGAAAGGGGAATGATAAACTATTTTTTATTTTTGTATGTGCATTTGTATAGCAAAATTTTATTTTAATATCAACTATAAGGCACAAAAACCATGAATTCTAATAAAAACTGGTCATATGACTCTAGTTCTTAAATTTTACTACACAAGATGTATTAATGTGTGTCAGATACTCTCCAAAAATTTCAGGTAATTTGAACTATTCCTTCTTGAGATGTGATGCTTATGGAGGGTTTATTTTTCGCATGATTTATAAAATATCAAAATTAATTATTTAAAACAAAAGAAAAATTTTTTAAACTTTCAAACATATTTCCATTAAAAAAAGTTCGTTGGCATAAGCGGTTTAAGACTCAGTTTTTCTATAGGAACCACCTTAATAAAACAGTCAAGGGTTTACTTGGTGAAAATTAAATAACTATTCTAGTGAAAATCTTACGTATTTTTTCATTACATGGCAGTTGCAATGGCTGACATAATAATTACATATTTATTTATGTTTAGAAATGCAACTGATAGCTGAAGGCATTAGAAAATGCTAGTCTTTCAGACACACAATGAACCATGTACGAAAAGATCCTGCAAAAGGAGCACATGACATCAGAGGATGAAAGGGAAGATGACGATAGGCAGAAGTGTTTTATCGTTTGACCACTGTAAGGCTCAACCATACATTTGGGAAGCTTGACGAAATTTTCAAAGACTGTCAAAATAAAAATGGTAAGGATTTGACCGTAAGGCATTTTGAGAGCAGCTCCTGAAAATGTGCATTCATATGCATTACAATGATTTGTTATCCTTTCCTCTTGTATATATTCTTTACCATCTGACCTTTCCTAATAGTATGAGGGAATTTAATAGCTGTTTTGTAGGTGTCAGTATTTTGTGGATCCGTGGCATAATGGTCTAAGGAGCCGAACTACGGAGACCATAGTGAAAAGGTAAGTGGTTCGAGCCCACTTGATGACTATGTTTCAGTGAAACCACCATCTAATTTCGAGTAACATACTATAGCAGAATTTATATGGTGTATGACTGTCTTCGTCCTGCGTCCAAATTAATATTTTGTCTGAATTCTTAGGAGTCTTAATAAGTTGGTATCTTTATTAGTTTATTTCAAAAATCCGAAAGAATTTTACTTGTATTTTTTCACTTTTAGCATTTTTATTGTTAACATTGATTAGGTTTTAGACCTGTAAACATTTTTCTTTATTAAAAAAACGGTGTTGTTTATAAATACTCGCCTTATTTCTGAAGTTACCTAAGAAAGACCTGGTCACATCAACAACCCTAAAATATTAGAAAATGTCCACTCGATTTCCTCTAATACATAAATGATCGCAGTTGATTTTAGATTTGTTTGTATTATCTGTAAATACTAATCAAATTGTATGAAGTAATCCTATAAAATCTTCCATAGTTAATTATATATAGTCCTAAATTTATAAAGACTTTACGATATAATCGTGCCAGAATCATCGTCGATAGTTTAAGATGTAGAAATAATCATGGCAATACTGTTCCACACAATCGGTATATTGATTTTATATGAGTAGATCATTATCATTATCATGATAATGAAAACATACCGTGCAAAATATGAGCTAAGATTATTTGAATTATCGTACAGCGTTTTATTGCTTTTTAAAACAAATTCCACAAAACACCACATATTAACTGGTTATTCACAAAAAATAAGTTTAATTTCTCTTCAACAAAGCAGTTTTGAGCATTAATGTCTAACTAGTATCGTAAAAAAAAAGACAAAAGGCTTGGAAGGTCTAGTACAAGAACTAATTGGTGATGGTAAGGGTCACTAAATTGCCTTTTCTGGTGTATTTGCTGTACTTTTAAAGTAACTTTGCCTTAGAAATTACCCACAAGAGTATAATAAAATGCTTGAAACGGTATTTATAATTACCCTTTTCTCCCCGGTAGCTTTCGGTTCTATCTTATAAAAGTACTTACAAAGGAACTAATAAATACCTTTTCGAGCAGTTTGATGAAAAATACCTTAAAAGGCACTTTTTAAAATTATTCCCTTAAAGGCATTTATGACAAAAATACCCTAAAGGGTACCGTTTACGGTCCTTCCAAAAATTACTCTGATAAGTACATATATCAGAACCTTTCAAACTTTCAGTGTAGACTTGTTTCACACCATAGCCCAAAATTTCAAACACTTATAACTCGAGAAACCAAAGTTTTTGCCACTACTGACTAAGCTCAATGTGCTGTGCTGTAGCAATGAAGGTTTTTTATTATAGGTGGTATGTAGATATTTTTCTTTTATCTGACAAGGAAAATAAATTCTCTACCTCTTTCGAGTATATACAAGAATATTAAATTGGTAATGTAAAATGAAAAAAATTAATTTCAATCCTGGATATATCAATTGATTACAGTAATTAAAACTGATTACAAAAATTTACAGAAAAAAGATATACATTGTAGTATTTACAAACTATTTCAGTTTTTATAACTTGTCTTATAAAATTAAGATAAGGTAAGATAAAACTCACAAGGACAATTGGGCTGAAATTCTTTCTGATTTGCACTAAAAACTATTTTGCAAAAAAATTTTTACCCAGTAGAACTTGATTGGCAAATCAAAAAATATTCAGATAAAAACCACAGTATCACTAAAAATGACAGAAAAGAGAAGCGTGAAACTGGCTGCTGTAAAATACCCTGAGCCTTGCTTCAAATAAAACCAAACTAAATTTAACATTATTTGCAAAAAGCAATGTAAAAACATTGCTGTTAAGAATTATTTTTCTATGAAAGGTCCACTGCATACAAGCCTTGTAAACAACGCTTAAAAAAGTAAGTAAAATTTAGTAATTAAAGTTGCTCTCATTTGTCTTAAAATATTTAGTCAATATGTGCTGTGAAGATCTTCTAAAAATTCATATTAAAAGAAATGAAAAATATAAATCTTCACAAAACAAAAATTACTGATCACAAGCTTATTATAGGACTTAATCAGCAAAAAAAATTATGGCGGTCAAAAGCTAATTCAAAATTAATTGGACGTAACTACTCAATTCACTTCTCTTAATTTCATTTATTTTACTAATTTTGTTAAGCTGATTTTCTATAAGAAAAATTGAATTGAAAAACTTCATGATTTGTCCTCAAATGAAAATATTAACAATATTTCTTAACAAAATATGAACTTTTTATTTTAAAAATAAGCTAGAAGATATATTATTTATTATCAACGTTTTGACCAAGGTGCAAACTAGGCTTTGTAAATTACATCTTTTTTATAATGGGTGGCAAGGAATCTTAAAATAAGGTTTTTTTAATATCCTATTCTGATATACACCAATAATCTAAATAAAGTGACCCTTAAGAACACTTTTTTCTATATTGCGTTTAGCAAGAAATTAGATCATCATACATAATTGATTCACATGAATTAATAATTGTTTTGTGGAATAAAAATTTGTTCACAACTGAGATAGACTAAGTAAAAAAATCTTGATATTTTATAAGAAAACTTACCAGTCAGATTGAGTTTGTGTTGCAGTTTCAGAAAAACTTTAAAAAGCTGCAATGTGTCATGATTCATGATCCCTCGGCTAAAACTAATAACATTCCTTGTAAACATTCTCCACAGGCCACGCTATAAAACATAAAATAAAACTAACAACCTATACATATAAATTTACCACAGACCACCTTATATAAAAGAGCCAAATTTTTCTGCGTAACAATTTGTAACAGGCCACACTGAGATTAAGAAACAAAAAAAGTTTCTTGAAAACAACTACTACAAGATACTAAAAGATGAAGAAACTCAGTTATCATTAAAATTAAAAATTTCTATAATTCGATGATATTTAGTTAATCTCGCATTTAATCATAAAATTTATCTTCAATAAAAAATACAGTGAAAATTATCAAATAAATTTATTGGGAATTGCAACTAAATAAATGTTTGTTATTACTTTTAATAATTCATCAAGGTACTTGATTCACGATAACAGTAAAGAATAAAATGGTGTAGCTGGGTTTATGCATGGACGTGTAAAGTTTTTGTAGCAAAAAAATGTATAATAAAAAAGTTACATTTCCAAGAGAGAATCAAAAATTTAATTACTTGACTTACAGATTTTTGTTTGACAGTTCTAACAACTTCATTTCCACTTGGTGTTCCGTTATTCGGTAGCAGTGTAACATCAGTTACACTCCCATCACCTTGGAATGTTTGTAAATAGTGATCAAACCTAAAAAAATAAGTGAAAACTATATTATGAGACATGGAAAACAAATGGAGTTATCTATTCTTCTAAAAATATAACTATACGCTATATTTTTATGCAGTAGCATTAACTTTATTTGATTCCTCAGTACAAGCAAAAATCAGCGTGTGAGTAAAAAAAAGTGTTTTGTGAAATTTCTAGATTAATTAAAGAAGCTGGGCGTAAATTTAGAGAGTTCGTTAGAACAAGAATGCTGAAATACACGTGTAAAGTAACAAAACTATAGCATACAGATGTTAGCAACTATATTGTGTGAGCAGTTTTTTTTTTTGCAATGGTATCTTTTTTAGAGATTTTTGTAATCAAAAAGCAAAGAAAGGTTATCAACAGACTTAGTTTCCCAAAAAACAAAAATTTTTTTTTCTCCTAAACTCGAAACAATAGAAATAATTTATAAAATGAATTTAAGCAGATAAGCAGGTGTTTAAGAATTAACATATACTATATATATACTAACACGTACTAATAGTATGTACTCATTTATTGAGCCAATAGAAACCTGACTTGGATTCTGAGTTGCAGCAAATAATGTTTTATTCCAATTGAAACTGAAAACTGGTAAATTGCTTAACAAAGCTGGGTACAGGGGAATGAATCATAGTTGGATAAAAACTTAAGAGATATTGGATAGGAAATGGATGAGTAGTTTGAAAATGAAGATAGAAATAAAATAATTTAGGGACAATGTATGAACTAACATTTAAATAAAACAAAAAATACACAAATACAGGGATACGGCCATTTCAAAAATGTACATTACTTTTAAGTGAAAAAAAAAAAAAAAAATAGAATTACCATTCTTCTTCCAAACTTTTAGCCACACAAGCTTGTGCTGATACCAGCATAGCAGGAGTTACTTTTTCAACATAACCAATTTCTTTTATAATTTTTGCATTGCATTTTAGATCTTCTCCTAAAAGCAATGTAAAAAATAACAAGGATTTACCTTTATAATTTAATAATTATAATCAAAGTGATTAATTCCTAGGAAAACAACTTAATCAGTTAACACTGAGTTTACACCCCCACCCCCAACTTTTACCAAAGAAAGTTTAGCCAAATTTAGGTTTTTTACACTATGGTAGTCTAGCACATCAGAATTATAATGAAAAGAAAACCTCTGGAAAAAAATTTACCAAATAATTATGAAAAAAAGAAGAAAAATATCCTATTGTTGAATAAACTTTAAACAATATTTGTTACATATCCTTTCAAGTTTCCCGTTGTTTTCTGCAAAATCTTGATTCTTTTGAAAAGTTTTTCATATGAGCCCTGTTTTACATATCCTTTCAAACTAGCTGAAATTATTGGGAAAAATTCCACAAGCCAACTCAGACATAAAATATTTTCTAATCAAAGTTAAACCCGAAATATTTCTAACCATTATTAGATGCAGGTCCAAAATATCTCTTTACAATTCCATGAATGACTCCTTGCCTTTCTTGTGCAATTCGAGTAGTTGTCCTCATTGATTCCACTGCAGCCCAAAAAAGCAATGGAGTTTCTTCTTTTTCTTTAATTAAGTAATTTTTGAAGAAATCAAATTGGTTGGGATCAGAAAGAACATCGTGGAAGCATCTAAGAGAAATGAACCTGTTTTGTACACATCACTTGTCATTAAGAAGGGTGATCAAAGCAAAAAGTTTTTTTTTTTTTAATTTTTTAATTTTGAGATTATATTTGGTGGGGTTAAAAAAAGTAAAAAAAGCTATCTGTTTCTTTAACATTAAGTAAAATTCAAAAAAGCAGGAATGAAAGAATCTTAACAAAATGTTAAAGATGCTGTTATAAGCCTAAAATATCCATGTTCCAGGAAACAGGGCTTGATAGCAATTTCAAAATGAACGGAGTGTAAAAATAATTATAATATTTCCAAACACCAAAAAATAATTCATTGAAAAATATGTCATCTTTGTAACCAAATTCAAAGCTGGGTCTGAGGAAGAAAAATTTCCAACAAGTGACCACATAGAGCAAAACATACAGTCCTGAGAGTAACTTTATGATAAAAACCAAACATTTTTGATAGGAGTTAAATACTATTTATAAAAAATTATATTAGCAAAAAAAAAAATAAAAGATCATGTCTAAAAACCTGGGTTTTGAAGGTTTTATTACTGAATTCTTTTTGGCACAACTCTCTTGAGAAGTAACAGTTATTTGTTTATATTCAACTGTGGATACTTCAGCATCTCCAATGTCATCATGTACTAAACTAATACCTAAAACCAATAAAAGACTAATAAAGATCAATGCTGTTTAGTTTTACATGGAAAAAGTATCTTCTATATCAAAAATTTACTTTTTGACTTAATCTTTGGCTTTAAGTGTCACAAAAAAAGTGGTTTGGTGAATTTCGAGAACCACATTTTATTTCATCTGTTTTTTTTTTGTTGAGCCATTAGTAAGTTATTGTAGACCTAATTTTAATTTTAACATCTTGCTCACATAGGTAAATATTTAAGTTCATCACCGACCACATTCAATCATCATGTTTTATTTCATGTTTTATTTCTGTAATAGTTTGTTTTCATCACAGTTAATATGAGAATTTGTGCATCAAAATCTTTGTTTAAATCAGTATTAAAATTTTATTAGATTGTTTAATCAGAATTTTAAAAACAGCAGAGATATATTGATGAGAATTTTAGTAGAACTAATTAATTGAGGTACATGCCATAAGCGGTATTAATACTACCATAAGTGGTATTAATATTACCATCAGTAGCATTATTATTACAGGATAAACTTTTTAATTTCTCTTGGTTTATTCTTTCAGCTCTTCTATTAAGAATATAAAGATTTTTGGCTGTGAGACTTCCTGCTACATTTTCTTCTTTTTCCTCATTCTCTTCATCAGTACTCCATTTTTCACTTTCTGCTGTATCCCATAAAGGCATTGCTTCTCCTAAATGTAAGTATTAGTTGTTTAGTGTTTTTGCAATTGATATCAGAGCAAGTTACTTTATTCTGTCTATATTTTCCGCAGTGCAACTCATTTTAAACAATCTCCCTTGTTGCTAACCCTTCAAAATGTTTATTGGAGAAAAAAGCCTGACAACAAATTTATATTTATTTGCGGTAAAAAGATTGTTGCAAAAAACTTGGTTGAACGGTTAGGTATAAAAATTGATAACAAACTGCCTCTTTTAATCATATTATTAGTATTTGTAAGAAGGAAAATCAGAAATTGTGCGCCATTATTTGTCTGAGAAACTTTTATCGATATCTCAAGCAAGGTTGCTAGTTTTTGCCCATGTTCTATCACACTTTTCTTATTGTCATCTGATATGGATGTTCTGTTTCAAAAAGGAAAAGCACCTTACAGACAGAGTTCATAAGAGGGCACTAAGAACAATCTACAGAAACTTTGCTCTTGATCTTGATGTGTTGTTAATTATTGAAAAAAGTTATAGTGTGCACACAAGACATTTACACTTGTTGATGACTGACATTTATAAGTCAATCAATCATATGAGTCTTAAACTAATTCAAAATATTTTCTCTATGAAATGTGTACCGAATAACCTTAGAAGTATCATTGTATTAAATCTTTCTCCTGCTCTTTCTACGACCTATGAAACAAACTCATTTCAGTTTAAGGGCAGTCTTATTTGGAACACACTCCCAAATTTCATTAAACTTCTCCCTCTTTACAAATCTTTAAACGTTGAATTAAAGAGTGAAAAGGAGAAAATTGTTCCTGTAAATGTTGTTTGTAATCTTTCTTTTGTTGGATTGTATTAGTATTCACGAATACTTTATAAGTATTGTATTTAATTACGTCTTATCCAACGTTAAATAAATTTATTGAATTGAAATTGAATTAGTCAAATGATAAAAAAGATACACGCCATTCATTGAAACTGTTATTCCGAAAATATTTTTGAAAAGAAATACGTGATTTAAACCGTGCTACTAAAACAAAAAAAACAAAAACAAAAAAATTTCCTAGAAATTAATTGTCTTTAAGCAAAAGCATTTTATTAAGTTCATACTAGGTTGACATATAGACACTGCAAGTTCCATAGCTCTCCATATTCTCACTCCAAGAAACATGTTTTGTTCTTCATTGGTGAAATCATCCAAAGTGAATTCTGGCCTAAAAGTTCTATCATACTCATTTTCGAGATCAGCAAGTAAATAACCTTTTGATTTACTTTTTGCTACATGCTTTGATTCTGTCTACAATAAAACAAATTTAAACACCACAAATTTATTTTAGCATTATGATTTTAACATGGCAAATACCAGGTTAGTGTCTGGTGTAGACAGTTCACTCATCTAGAGGATGTATTCAAAAAAGAAAATCAAAAAATCGGTTTCTATTTTTGCTGAAATTGCTCATCATCATTGCTAAGCTTTTTAAAATCCATCTGAAATAAGAAATACTTTGTTTTTCCATTGATTTAAGAACATTGTGTTAGAGAGGGAACGTCAAAAAATTATTGGATAAAAATTTAAAAGTTATTAAACATTAAATTAAGAGTTGGGATGTTTGAATAATCATAAGAAATTCAACAATCTCTCAATTTCAAATCATTAATGTTCTCTGCTACTAAATACTGTTTTTCAAAATAGAAGGCTTTGCTGAAAATTATCGGCTTAAGTAAAACAAGGGCTGGTTGAACACGATCTAAAGAAGATTATAGTAAAATTATAACTTATTCCCAGCTCTTTTTAAATGTTTGGATTAAAAATTACAAAGTAAAGTAAAAGTTTCTTTACATTCATGAGAAGTTTCAAAAAATTTAAAACATTGGTGTTGGACTACACTTTTTTTTTGTTCAAATTTACAAAACAGCCAACAGAACAAGCACTTTACTAAAAAAAATTCTTGAAAAACCACAAAAATATTTTCTGATTAAATTTTGTGACTGCACCCTAGGAATGTATCAACTTCAGTTTATTAATTTATCAACATTGGTAGTCATATAGATAGCCATACAGGTTTTTTTATCAGTCTCCTCAAATTTCATAGCAAATATACATAAAAAAAAGTAACAAACGGATTTCAAAAAAATTTTAAAAACTTTGTTTTTGGTTCTTAAATGAACAAATCCATTTATTCAAAATCCAATAATTCAAAATGTTGAAATTGTCTTAAGTCACAAAAATTCTCAGGAAAAACTAAAAATTAACTTAAAGAAGTTATACAAAGAAATGATATCTCAAAAATTTATAAAAACTATTAAATAAATTATTAAATAAACTGTACATTGGAACTTATAAATTATACTTACAGCATACTTGAGAAATGCATCTTCATCACTTTTTAAAAATTCTTCCCAATAGGGAAGTAGTTTCTAAACAAAACACAGCATCAAGAGGGGAATGAAAATGATTTCTTAATCACATCAGCAAAACATTTTAAGAAAAGCACTGAAAAAATATCTACATTTTTAAGTGTTAATTTTTATTTATAAAGTGTTACAAGATATAAAAGAAAAGCAAAATTTAAACACTTCCATTATACTAAGGCCCACCCTCTCAAAAAAATTTTTATTATCATAACAAGTATAAACCTTTTAGGGAATTATCCCATAAAAACCCTATTTTTGTTAGGCAATTTAAAGAAGAAACCAGCTTTTGTTTAGAGAAATGCCACGCCAAAAATCTATTTTATATTTTCAACTCATAAAATTGGTCATTAATGGAAAATTAAAACATTAAAGCCACAAAAAAACTAACAAAAGACTCCAAACCTCTAGATATAGAAACTAAAAATTGAAAATAATTAGGACATAATGAATTTCAAATTGACCTTACCACTGCAATATCATCACATACTTTCATCAATTTTGTTAGTCCCATATCATTAGTCAGCAACTCTCTCAATTCCTGCTTGGTTGATTGAGGCAGAGAGACACTCAAGTCACATTTATCATTAAAAAATAAGTCGGTGAAAACTTGTAATTGTTTCTTTCTCAGCAAGGCATGGTTGTTATGTATATTATTAAGAACTTTATTAGATGCATTCCAAAACCTTAAGTCAGCTTCTGCCACTTTGTTACATTTTTTATGTAAGTATTCCATCAAGGGCTGGCCAGCAATCATATCAGCTTTTAGTGCTGTAATTAAGAGATCAAATTGTTTCCCTATGTCTAAATATGAATATTCCATTATGCAATAGATATAATAGACAAAAAAAATTATACCAAAAATACCTAAATATTTGTCCAAAAAGAACACATAATAGACAAAAAAATATACAACAACACTTAAATATTTGTCCATAAAGAAAAAATGCTAAGAAATCACCCTGTGATGAAGTTTTTGGGAATATCTAAAACGTTGAAGTCAATGAAATATTTTTTCAAAAACGATAAACTTTTAAGAGGGGGTTTTGGAAAATGGTCTTTTCCTAAATCATACAAACCTTAGCAAGATAAATAAAATTATTTTTAGAACATGAATCATAATTATGTTCCGAGCCATGATACAAGAATTTTGTAACTTTCTAGAATTGAATTTGTGGATCGCACTGCGAAAAAAAAAAACTAGAAAAATTTCTAATTTCTATCATAACTCATTATTCTGATGTATTTATTCCAGTCTTTAGGTAAATATTACCAGTCTATTTAAGAAATGTCCATCTCAATATACATAATGTCGAATTTTGCTGCATTGTTTGCATATGGAGGTTTCACAGAAAGATAAATGAATGGAATCTGAACTCATGATCACATCACAGTAGCCTGAAATTTGCATCAAGATTATGACAAAAACATGTCTAATATATTTATAATATAATATATTTTATATTTTATAATTATATTTATATTTTGAAATTTAACTTAAAAATGTTAAACCAAAAAAATATATTAAAATATATATATATATATAAATATAGCTATACCTATTTGAACGTGAAATTTATTCTTTTGCAAGAAAGAGTTTGAGAACAGTGCATTTACTTGAGTTTGAGGAGTTACAGGTAGATGAATCATTTTTGCAGCAAATGATTTTCTTGTCTTTTCTAAAGTGTTAACTTGTGGTAACCTTACACCTAAATAACAACAATTCATATAAGAGCAAAATAAGTATCAGTATAAGTATAAGTATTACCAATTTAGCCATCTAAGTTATCGGCCCAAGAAAATATTACAAAACTGCATTACTCTATTAAAGTCAAAGCTAAATTACTAAATTAAAAAAGCTTCTTTTTCCATTATGATCAATTTATGGCTTTTTTGAGAAAATAACTAGATTCAGCATAACCTCAAAATATTCTTATTCAAAAAATCAGCTAATCTCATGGCAACTGCAACAGCTAAACCTAGAAAAGAATAACATTATCTGCAATTTCTACATAACTGAGGCATAAACATTTTATAAAAGTCAAAATAGATTAGATTCCTTCTATCATCTAAAATTTTTAAAAACAAATCAAATTACAGATAAAAGCTTAACGAAATAAAATTCTAAGGACAAACAGAAAAACATTAATTGACGCCTATGGATCATTGGATTAGCAGATAGTAACCACAATCATGGTCAAAATATCATGACACATATATACCATTATTAATTGAAAAAAAAAACAGCACAAGTTAAAAATATGGATACAGGGCCCTTGGTATATTCAACTTTAGGTTTATCGTTTGGTTAAGACATATAGACTTAAAACTTATAAATATAAAAAAAATTTTTCACAGCTGGATCTAAGGGATGAAAGTGACAAGTCATTTTGGCGATTTTGGTCAAAAAAATCACTTTTACAACATGCATCAAATGTGAATTTGTGCTAAAATTTGATAAAAGTTTCATGTAATAATGGTCATGATTGTAGATCAAGAATTCCATCATGAATCAACGATATGTTACGAGATCAAGAATTCCACTATGGATCAGCCGATTTATTATTAGATCAATAACTCCACCTTGGACCAGCAGATATATTACTAGATCAAGAATTTCACCATGGACCAGCAGATATGTTACAGATCAAAAACTTCACCATGGATCAGCAGATGTTACTAGATCAGGAATTCCACCATGGATCAACGAAATGTTACTAGATCAAGAATTCTACCATGGATGAGCAGGTATGTTAATAGATCAAGAATCGCACCATATATGAGCAGATATGTTACTAGATCAAAAACTGCACCATGGATCCAGCCCTCGCAATTCAGCCCTCGCAATTGCTGACGCAGTTATTAATAGCTTCAGCAAAAAAACTACCAAAGCAGATAACAAAATTTAATCTTTTACAAAGAAATAATAAATATTTTTTGTCTAGCCGCTTTCTTTAAAAAAAAGGCTACTTAATATTTTGCAAAATAACATATTTTTCTGTATGTTTTATTTTTTCTTTCAAACCGTACCCTGGCCAGTAACCAATAATTCAGTGAAATTTAGATATATTTCTCAGAATACAGTAATTTTAATATGACAAAATAATCTAGTCTGCAGATTTCTTAAGAATCATATTTTGGATATACTGAAAAAAACTATTTAGTTGCATATCGTAAACATATTGTGTTGAGTGAAGATGATGAAGTTTTAGAGGGAGCTCCACCGCTTCAGCAAAATTCCACAGATATTTTTTCTTATTTTACCGCTAACAGAACTATCGAAAAGGACAATTATCCAGCTAGTAAAAAGTTTAAATTTAGTCCATTTGATGATTTAGTTTGACACAAGGAATCTCCTCAAGATGGAACGCGACGTTTTCAATTTAACAGTGAGCAAAAAGTTTTCCATGACATCAAAAATGACGATGCACTTGAACTCTTTGAATATATCATAACCAATGAGCTTTGTGAATAAAAAGCCGAACAAAAAAATTTATATTTTAAGCAAATGACTTATGGTAAAATCATTACTAAGAGATCACATATATTTACCTTCATCAGCAAGGGTGACAAGTTTACTTCACGTGATATATGACTGTATCTAGCAGCAATACTATATCGTGGAATCATACACATGTGCTATAAACTTTATGAAGGGCCTACAAATTACATTATCACAAAATAGACTTCTGTTACTGGAAAAATATATCCATTTCGTTGATGTAAGTACGCTTGGAGAGTCATACCCCAAGGATGCAAAAATTAGAAACATTCAACAATATATTTTCTCGTTGTAAAAATTTACTACAACCTGAGCGTGACATATCCATTAACAAATCTTTACTGTTGTGGAAAGGTCTCCTCAGTTTCAAGCAAACAATACTGTCAAAGAGAACTCATTTTGGGATAAAAACTTTTGCATTGGCATGTGGTAAAACAGGTTACATATGGAAGCAAATTATTTACCTTGGAACAGGCACCGATTTTTCACAAACGTACCAATACCAAGCAACCAATGTCGTTTTGGATTCTGGTCAATGTATTAATGTTCATAATTGGTATAACTCGGTGGAACTATGTGATGAGCTTATAAAAAGACTAACGTATGGTTGGCACCATACGAAGTAATAAAAAGCATATTCCAAAAGATGTAATGAATACAAAATTGAAGCTCGACAAACGACTTGTTACTTATCAACACATACATGGATTGATGGTCATGCACTGGAAAGACAAATGAGATATTTATGTCATCATTACATGTATTGAAGATACAATTACAACTGTAAAACGGAAAGGCACTGTGAAAGATGTTCTAATGGCAATTGATGTTTACAATAACATGGGCGGAGTTGATAGAAGTGATCACATGATGCGTGTGAGTGTAAGCACATGAAAAAATGGTAAAAAAAGATGTTTTATCAACTCATAAATCTATCCACCTTCAATGCAAAAATTATTCAGAAATTTAAAGGCGGAACTCTGAAAGCATTACAATTTAGAATGAAACTTGTCAATGATATAGTTTCATTTTACGGCTATGACACAGCAACGAGTGCAAGGGGTGGGAGGCCAAGACTTGATGATAGAAACCCAATGAGAATGGTTCAGAGACACTTCCCTTCATATGTCCAGAAACTGAACCAAAGACAGCACCTTAACAGAGGTGTGTTGTTTGTAGAAAAAGAGACAAGAGAAAGGATTCACGATAAGAGTATTTGCTTTGTGATGTTGGATTATGTGCTGCACCATGTTTTCAGTTGTATCACACCAAAAAGGTGTATTAATTTGGTATAACCTGTTGTAAAATTATTCTTAATTATCTTTTCCCTCATAAATTGTATTTTTATTGTCTTAATTAACCATATTTGTGTGTTTAAATGACGCTAAGCAAAAATTTGAAAAATAAGGGTCATTGCCCAAAATAACCCGCATTCCCTGGAACAGATATAAATATTCAATGCATCGCTTGAAGGGTTAAAAGTTATATTTTAAAATTATAAAAGGTTTTAAAAAAGTATATTCTTTATTTAAATTTGTTTCAAATCTTTTTCTCTCGGAAATTCTGTCCGGAAGGAATAAAGACGATAAAAATAAAATTAAAAAATCTTGCTAAAACAAAACTTAAGAATAAAAAAGATACCACAAATTGAATAAAGAAATTATTTTGTCTATGATTTACAAAGTTTTTTAACCTAATTGTTAATTATTCATGAACTACCAGTCAAACTACCTCAAAAATATAATCATTTTGATGTATAATTTACAAACATGTCGCTTAAACTGTGATATTTAAAATATTAGTTGGGATAGCAACCGTGGGATTGTTAATAATAAAAGGACTTAATTACCTATCAGTTAAAATACTGGCCGATCACTATTTATACAAATCTTTTTTTTTGGGGTTTTATCCTATATTTAGATTACAAGTACACTTCCAAAATTAAACTATTAAATATATTTAAAGTTTTGCTATATATTACATAAGTTTAACAAAACAATATTTTTTTTTCTCTCGTCTTTTATTTATTTTTTTTTTTTATTAATATATAACTAATAAAGTTTTTTCATTTAAAGTATTTAATTTAAAGTTAGTCTTGTAAGAGTTGCATAAGAGTTTAGTTTTAGGATTTAATGGTTCTATTGTTCAAAAATATATTTTTTTTCAAATAAACAAAACTTTTTCAGAGATCATTTTAATATATAAAAATTAAGCTTTGTATTAAGAATTGATCCATGCTTAATTCTCGTTAGTATACATGACTTATTTTTTACAACATATTATAAAATATTTATTTAATGAGATTTTGATATCTAGAATTAAAATTGTATTTCTAGGAACACTTTATTTTGCATAAAATACATCAAAATCGATTTCTTTAAATAGCATTTTTAACAAAATATCTGTAGATTTTTTTATATTTGTGGTTTAACTACCTTTTGCCGTGACCTTAAATATGCGTAGTTATAAAATTAGACTCAAACAATCTAAATTTCAAAGAAAAAAACATTTAGGGTTTTATAGCAATTGTTTGGTAGGCTTAAATTTGATTATTTTATCAAATTAATCACCCCTTCTTTTTTATACAAGCAGTTATGTGATTTGAACTTTTGGGGCCAAGTTGTTATGACGTTAATACAAATATAATTAGCGCTTATATAAGGATCAAATACAATTACATTTATTCTAGCTGAAGAAACAAACTGTTTGGATTTTTCATCAATGAAACTATTAGTCATTCTTTAAGAAAAACAAACACGGTTATGACCCTATCCTTGCTTGATGTATTGAAAATAAGAAATTATTATATTAGATGCACTAACATTATATTAGATACTTTTTTCTGAATTCAGAGAGCAGATTTTATCCATCGTGTTTAAAAACAAGCTTTATGGGTAATCCACAATAACCTTGCACTTAATTTTGAGGAAATGCTTCTCTTGGAAAACACAGTCAGTATTCATGCAAAACATCAGCAGTTTCTAATATTAGAGATATTTAAACCTATCAACAAACTTAATCCCGAACCAACGTGGGGAATATTCCTTGTAAAAAATGTACCATGTCTCAGGGATTACTTTAGATTGAAATTCCCACCTGAGAAAATCTAGCTATGGAACATATTCAATTACTTTTAAAGCGTGTTATCTTTGGAATAGTCTTCCCTCTAGCTATAAAAGCTCCAAATCATTGTTTTGCTTTAAATCAACTACTAAGGCTTAGATCCGCATGTCATGCACATGTCCAATATGTCATTAGTTTTTATTTATTTTTAACACGCATTATTTAGAACTTATATATATATATAAAAAAGTTAAAAAAATATTTTTTGGTTTGTATTAGTGTTTATAATATTATGTTGTATTTGCATACAACTATGTAAGTGTTACCAACGCTAAAATAAATAAATGAATGAAAAAAAAGTATTAAGTATTAGCCTTCATTCTTCAATCTTTACTCATTATTACTTAATCTTTATTTTATATTCTTTAATCTTTATTATTTATTCTTTTCTTTTTTCTTCAATTTTAATCTTTATGATTTAATTTTATTTTATTCCTTGATCCCTATTCTTTAATCTTTCTTTAAAATTTAATCTTTATCCTACAATATTACTACAGCTATTAATAAAAGTCTCCATATCTTCAATAGCTAAATTAACGTATCAAATAAAAATTTAAAAAATAACATTAAAGATAATAATTTCAAAAGCCTTTTAAAACTTGCATATAAAAAAAACAAACATACCCATACTGGACTTGTTTTGTGGCTTGTGCCTTAAGAATAAATTTTTTTTTAGCAAACCATATGCTTTGTTAATGTTACTGGAAATTTTTTTGGACATGGCTTACAATCGATCAAAACGGGTTAAAACAACCTTAAATATTTTCAAATAAATACGAAAAATTTTGTTAACCTAAAATGAAAAATATGTCTGACGAAAAAATGCCAGACATTCAATAAAAGGTTTTTATAAAACATTCAGCATTAAAATATTCAAAAAATCAAATAGATGAATTTTTTGTTACAAAACTCTATCAAAAGTTAAATGGGTTTTAAAGTTTTAAAAAGATATATAAAAAAAAAATTTACTCCTGGATTAGCACTATATAAATCGACAAAAATTAATGCTTTAACCAGAATTATAGTATGTGTAATATCTTACATTTACTATTCCGCTGGTTTTCAAGACTTAATGTTAGATCGTTTTCATCTTCATTCGGTTTCTTAATATTTTCTTTCACGTTTGTGAACTTAATAACTGATTTCTTGTTACAAATTGATCTGTTTTCTTTCTTTGTTGATAACTCCTTGAAGTCCAGTGTCTTTCCTGTCATAAAAATATAAATAAATACATAAGAGATGTCCGCTTACTTTAAAAGACAATAAATTTTTTAATTGTTTTGATTTACTCAACTTTGATTGGCTTCAACCACAGTGAAAAGCAAAAATTTTCTAGCATTGCCTAGAAGGAAGTCAGAAAATAATTAGTGATAATGAAAAGCTGCTTTAGTAAAAGCCAATATTTTAAAGAGGGTAAGAGCTAAGTAAGTAGGTAAATAAAATTACTTTGTTTCCTGTAGTAAGATTTAAACAACTTTTTATTCCACATTACTTTTTACAAATCATTTTAAATTAAGTTCTGAAATAAATAAAATAAAATAAAATAGAAATATAAATAAAATAGAAATTATAACAATTAAAATTTTAATGGTTGGTTTAAAAATTTACAATGTTTGGAATATCTAATGTTCAACTGGTGACTAAGTAATAAGTCTTGTAAAAATAATTACAAACTTCACTCGTAAAATCTAAACACCAAGTTTGTTTTTAGTCTTTACTTGAACAGTTTAATTTTACCTGAAACCAACTTCATGTGATCACCATTATCAATTGGATTTATTATTGACGTTTAAAAAATTTAAATCTGAATTTTATCTTTCTAAGCAAACATGTTGTTAACCTACCACGTTTATTCATATAAAGTTTTCTTCTTCTCAACCGATGTAGAATATATTTGGGTATCCAATAATCCTGTAAACATTCTATTACACTCTCTTGTGTGTAAACAAGTATCGTTGGTGGTATCATCTCTTGCGCTTCATTTATTTTGTTGTATAAACTTTTAAATAGTTCTTTAATCAGCTCTCTAATACCTTTACCAAGTTCAAAAGGTGCCCCATCTATTAAGAACTTTTCCTCTATCTCCTTTAGAACAAATCTCCGACAATTCGAAGAAACCTGAATAAAATTATTTTATAAAGTGATGTAGCTAGCATTTCTTAAAGTGGTTTAGTTGAAGTGGACAAAACTACAGCAATACTGTGGAATAGCCATACTTGAATCACTTGTATAACATGCCTTCATTTACTCCTATAATTTAAGAATGTATTTTTTT